>VDFB02323579.1:0-42484 GCA_007258455.2 Sequoia sempervirens
AAACTCTACTTACCCAAACTTACCTTATATTCATAGACATACCTTGCTTTCTGCCTTGTGTCAGATTTAGGAGAAAGTTTCCGACAGAATATATCCCTCTTTATTCGTCAACCCCGATGGTGATCATTTGTTCTTCACAGCCATGATTCCCTTTTTCTCTTGAAATGGTTCCCATTAAATATCGAACCCTTGCTTGATGAAAAGTCATGTCTTTACTCGAGCAACCCTTGAGTGAAACGTTACTTTATGATCGCTAATTGCTGGGTATTTAACTTTGTTTGTGTATGATAAAGTGAAGCGATGCTTTAAAGGGTCATGCAACAATAATTTATTTTATCTTTATGTAGGATCCACAACAATTATGAATAATGGTCTATATTATAGAATTCTGACCTTATTCCGTTTTGTCTTCATTATATGTTATTTTTTTATTATTTTATTTTAATGTTGATTTTTACTTGCATTTAAATATTTGATATTTGAACATTAAAACATAAATATTAATTTTCCAATAATGATAATATTTACAATAATATTAGATTATGTTCTTTTTGTTGTTCCATTTTATTTGTGTTTGAATACTTGATATTTATAAAATAATCTTATTGTTATTTTATTCTATTGTATGGCAATTTAATTAATTGTTCTATTACAATAATTGTGTAATTATAATATTATCTTGACAATTATAATTATAATAATATTTCGAATGTAATTTCTTGTATTTGTATTTTGATATTTATTGGATTCTATATGTTTCATATTATGATTTCAAAGGACATGACAAAAATGTAGGGGATATGGGTATAAAATTCCTCCAAGTCGAAGGTGATGCAGAGTTGATTGTCCAACCGATCAAAGATCTATACCAAGTAAAGAAAAGCTGCTTTCAATCTTATTGACAAAGGGTGTGGAATGCAATCGACTGGTTCGAAGCATTCAACATCAAATTCATTCCTCGCGAGCACAATAGCAGAGCGGATGCCCTTGCGGTATTGGCTGCTCTTGTGATGTCCCCGCTCTAGTCAATTCCCATGAGCTTGTGAGTTAGCTTATATCTTGGACCCTGCGTAGGTGTTGGCGTGGTTTTGAGGGCCGCACCAACCGCGAATAAAGTCTCCAGCGAAGCGCTCTATCCTCTCTTGAACAAAGTATTGACATGCTAAGATTGCGAGTAAGATCATGCTTTCAACTCCAAGGTTCCGAATACTTAGAATACCCTCAGTTGGTTTGATGTGAGTTGCTGTGTTCTCACGAGGGGACTTACACAATTGTTCGATAGCTGACAACAGACAGTAGACTAAGGGCTTTGCATGTAATTCGAAGGATTTGGCAAATGAGCACAAGTTTCCTAATTCTAATCGGAAATGAACAGAATTTAAAGGGGTGTAGGGATAAGAGTGTTCTAGTCTACTCTAGGGTGTGGGACATGGCGATCAATTCTCACAAGCTTCAACCAAGCTCCGTTTTGCCTCGCCGGACGGCTTAAAGCGGGCTTGGTGCAATCTTGAGGAAGGTGGCAGTAAGATGTTCATATCCGCGATTTAGCATGACGCCATCACAGCGGCGCATGCGGCCTTATAAACCATGTCGAAGTTAAGTTTCACAAAGTTCGATTGACCCGCCGAAGCGAACCCGCGAAGATCGCGAGCAGCTAGTGGTATGGACGAACGAAGTCTTGTTCAAATCGAGCACCACATTCCACAATTGCTAAGTACTTGCATGAAATGAAATCTACTTTACTTTATGCTACTTCAAGATGCTACGTGAATTGGAAGGACGAAGAAGCCTCAGCAACTATTCATAACAAAGAAGAAATCACCATCAATGAAAATTCTTTTATTATGAAAGCATACATGACAACTTCTTACAAAGTATCCAAAGGGAAGACTTTCCTTCCTTTTCAATCTACACTACTTTACTTTCTACTCTATCAACTTCTCTCTACTCCTCTAAGCTCTGCTTCTACTTCTAAATCTAATGAGATTACAAATGAGGGGGACTCCCCCTTTATATAGCTAGCCAAGTCCCAAAAGACGACTAGGGTTACAATCAAAAGAGTGGCCAGAATCGCCACCTCAGCCCTAAACAAGATTTGCCCTAAAGCCATACAAAGGAGAGTGGGGTAATAAATGAGCCATAATGTCCTGCATCGTCCTTCCTGATTGGATTTTGTAGATCGTTCCGCTATTCTTGATCTTCTTCTTGGCGTTTTTCTTCGACTTTGCTCGAGCTTACATTCTTTTCTCCATCTTAAGCTTTGAAAACTTTTCTTCAACACTTAGCCATTTTCTTGCAAATTTCTTCCTTCGAGGTTGAGATGTCATCTTGAATCACTTGCTTCATCACTTTAAACCACCATCGCTTGATCTCGACATTCCTCTTGCAAAACAAGCAAGGAGAAGAGTATTAGAACACTTCACAATATAAATTCGACTTACTTACCTGATTTTCATGCTTTGATCTCCTAGCGTTCATCGCCAACTTTGTGTTCAAGTTCATGCCTTAGACAAACTTTCAACACATTTGCATCTTCAAGAAATTCATTTCACCTGCTGGAACTTTGACAACCTTGATTTTATTCATCTCTGGCTCAAGAAAACTATCCTCACAAAGGATTTAAGCAAATTCACCTAGGCAGTTCCTTTCAAATTCATCGTCCGGAGAATTTTACCTTGAAAACACGTTTTCTTCATTTTTGCCTTAGAAAATTTTCAAATTTCCCTTAGGAAAATTCATCAACCTGGTGCCCATTTAAAATCTTCATCCTGAAGGCCGCAGCGAAGCATGGAAGGCTTTAAAATCAACTCCTCATCGATAATCTTCAATACCCAGAAGAAAATTTTCTCCAGAACGCATCGAACCCATGGGTACCCAACGAACGGGTTCATTTAATTTTCTGGAATTTTGAACCTTAGAAAATTATTTCCCTGTGAAATTTAAATCCGTTCTTCACATCCGTGAAGATTTCTTGTTGTTTTGACTTGAGAAATTTTTTATCAACCCGTGCAGCTGGCATTCACTGACTTCATCTCCGACAATTCATTTGTACTTCAAGAAAAATTCCACCACCTCTCCAGACTTAAGCATTTTTCTAAGGGAGAAAATATTTGCGCCTTAGAAATTTTTTTTGAAAAAAAAGTTTTCCCTTAGAAAATTTTATTTGACTTGGAAAATCTTTCTTCCTGTGGCGAGGAAATTTATTTCAAACAATTCACTTGGAGCACACCACACTTAACATATTTTATTTTTCACTTGGCAATTTCCAACGCCTAGGCATGTATTATTTTTCATCACTTAGCAATATCCTTTCTCAAGTCTAGGCGCACACCACACTTGAAGGGGAATATCAAATTAAAACTCCAGCGCCCAACATATCATTTTCACCCACCACCTTGGCATTTTCAACGCCTAGCATATCATCTTATACTTGGTGCATATCCCACTTGAAGCAATCTCCACCACGCCTAACATCTTGTTTTCACACTTCACACGCCTTAGGGAAATTCTCCAACATCCACCACCTTGGGCGCATTTAGCACTTGAAGAGGGAATGACGCCTAGCATTTACCAAGCTTTCACCACGCCTTTAATCACCTTTCACCTTATTTATCACCTCCATTTACTTTTACTATCCCAACTTGGGCGCATTTGAGCTAGGGAAGAGGATGACTCTTCAACTTCACCTCTTTCGTCTTCACATGCTCTGTTTTGGGCGCATTTTCATGTAGGTGAGGGATGAACTTGTTGACTTGTTGACCCACTTCTCCTTTGGGCGCATTTTGGCCTTGCTGGTGGATGAAACTCATTGACCACTTTGACTTCTTTGTTCTTTGGGCGCATTTCACCATAGGAGGAGGATAAACTTCATACTTAGAAATTTTTTTTGAGCTCTCACCAGCTTTTCCTTGAGGGCGCATTTTAGCATGAGAGCAGGATGAACTTTCATACTTAGAATTTTTTTTTTAACTTTTTCCTCTTCAAGGTGGGCGCATTTTGCCATGCCAACAGGATGAAAGGTGTTGACTTTTCTTTGACCATCTATGCCTTGGGCGCATTTTGCCCCTGATGAAGGATGAACTTTTCATGCCTTAGCCATTTTTTCTTCATTTTTGCCAGTTCTTCCATGCCTTACTATTTATAGTAAGTCCTTTCAATTTTGCACCTCTGAAGCTCGGAACGGCTTGAAATTTTGCACACTGGATCCTCACGACCTCGTTGTTCTGTCGACACTGCCACTTTTAGTCACCCTGCTATTTTTAGCCTATTTCTGAAGGTGGTTTACTATAAATAGTAACCGCTTGTTTCTGATAGCTCCACTGCTCGGATCGACTTGAAATTTGAATGAGGTGCTCCTCACCACGTGACCTTACTGTCGACACTGATGCATGCGCCTGATTTACTATTTTTAGCCAGTTTCCAAATTGACTTACTATAAATAGTAAGTGCTCCGTTTGACTTGAAATTTTACCAGCAGATAGCCTAAAGAATGCTGATCGCGGTGGTTTACACCGGTTTTTGAAAATTCTGACTTTTTACGCCTCTTTTCAGGCTCCAAAGCTGGAAACCCTAATTTGCTCTGCATGCGTATCAAATGACATATGTTTGCTCTCGTTTTTGTGGCATTGCGATCAGCTTGTGATTCTGAACTGCTGGGAAGCCGCTGTCGGGGCATACCTGCTAAAAATAGCAAGTTCCTTACTGAGTGAGTATCTTCGTTTGCATGTCACAACATCGCGAAGCTCTCGAAAAACCCATCAGGAATCATCCGACATGCAAAAGAAACCCTGACATGCAAACCCTAAAAATAGCCTCGAAAGACTGAATTCTGAAAGTGGTCGCCTCGTTTTGCATGTTATATCATTCCCTAACGAAAGGTCTCGAAAAACCGAAGGATGTCGGACATGCAAAGAAAAACTCGCTGTTGAACCACGAAATTAAGCTCGGTGAATTTGCTAAAAATAGTAAGTTGTCCATTTTGCTCAAATTTAACGTGAGTAGCGATCACATCACGAATCTTAGTGTGGCCGATGGAATTCCAAAATGCTAACGGGCCCGACCTGAAATATGCGCCACTAAAAATAGTAATTACCTCGAGAATCGGATGAAAATTCGTAAACTGCTTTGGCTATCGCGACAACGGTGTTAAGCTCAATTTTCAATTTATTAACCGTTCGACCAGTTAATTTGAAAAGTTCAAAACCTAATTTTCAGACTTGGTTAAAATCTTACGTGTTTTAAGCTCGAAAATCCGAGGAAAACCGGACATCGAGAAAGAGAGAGAAACCAAAGACCAAAGAAGCCCAGAAATGGAGCAAAAATTAGGGGGTCCCCATTTTGAATGGGGCGATGTGTGAAAATGTCACTGCTTGATGGGCCCCTAACGGGATCTGGTTAGAGGTCGGTGGCTATTTTTTGGTGAGTTATCATTGTCACCCCTTCGGCCGGTCTTAAAACCCCTGTTTCCCCTGACTTCTGAAACTGTGTGTTTTTGACTGTTTTTGTGTATTTTGATTTTTTTGGTGTTTTTGCATGGATAGAGAAAATTGCGATTTTGAAAGGAAATTGATATAAAATTGCTAATAAATACAACAAGCTCAGATCTAACATAAATAAGCTCAGAAACCAATAACTATTGCTTGCATTATTTTTGCCATAGCCATTACAATAAGGTATCACGGATATACAGGCAAGATAAGACAAATATTAATCAAAAGAACCTGATTTGCAGCAAGCTGGGAATGATCTAGAACTGGTACGGCTGCAATAAATGATCCTTTCTCCCTCCGTCCAATGATGCAAAATGATACCAGATGCATAGGCGCCCCAGTTGGTGATGGCAGACTGGCCAAAGAGTAGGCGCTTTGCTCAAGCAATAAAGTACGGCCCTTTGTGAAGGTACGGCCTGGTACAGAAATGTACGGCTTCTAAAACAGCAGCATTAAATAAAAAGTACGGCCTTTGGATTGAGTGCCAGATCTTGACAAAAGATACGCCAATGTAAAAGATCCCTTTCCGGATGATTTCCAGACCAAAACCCTAAAGATATAAATCTCTGTGAAGCTTTGTGATAACTTCTGAATGATGTTATCTCTCTGACTGGCAATAGATCAGCTGGTATTTCACAGCCTCTGAATCGCACACACTGAAGATTGCACGTTCTCCAATGCAGGTTGAAAACTGGAACCCTTGGCTCTGTCTTCAGAAGAAAATACTCAGCAAAAAGTCGACTTCAATCATGAATGGCTCGATTTCCAATGAGAAAACCTTATATTCTTCAAAAGCTCGATTTTCTCACAATTAGGTTTCATTAAAATAAATTCGAACTTCTCATTTTAATATTTCAATAGTTCAATCTCATTTTTAATTATAAATTATAATTAAAAACGGCCCCCTTTCAATGATGGTCGACCCCCTTCAGCAATTCACTTAAGTTATAATATTTAAAATATTATAACTTTATAATATAAGCTCCAAATAAATTAATATTTAATTAATCAATTAAATATTAATATCTCCCTCAAAAAGTGTCCGATTTACGAACCGTCTGAAGCTGGTGAATAAGTGAATGATTCTGCACCTGACCAAACCATACTGCTAAAAATAGCAGGGGTGCCTCGCTGAGTGCCAAATACTGCTAAAAATAGCAACTCAGGCAGATGATGTCCGAATGAGCTCTAACGAAGTTTCAACCGATAACATATCGACAACCGGCCGTGCCAAGCTCCATCAAGACCCCTATCCATCCCATCACCTCCTTCACGGTGGGTCAGCATAATAGGCTAACTCATATGCTCGGAGAGTCAACTGAAGGGGACATGACATTCAGCAGGGATTCAACACTTAGTATTTGCGTTCAAGAGTTCACAACTTTTGACGCACTCCGGAAATATATGGAGTTTGGAGGGAGTTATGGATATTTAAGTGATTTAAGTTAATTAATTAACTTAACGCTTTATTATAAAGTCAAATTGACTTTATAAATATTATATCACTTAAATATATCATAAAGTGATTTAAAATTAAATCACTTAAGCATAAAGTGTGCTCAACTTGGGAAAAACAATTATTTAATTGCTAACTATTGAAAAGTTATTAAAATACATTTTAATGTATTTTATTTGGAAGCCAAGCCGTACTTTTTTTGAAACTCGTACCGCGAGTAAATTAGACACCTTCCTTACATTGCGTCCTATGACAGAGGAGGATGCTATTAGATTCAGAGCTCTCCACCTGGATGGCGTGGCTCATGATTGGTGGCACCACGACATGATAACACTCCACCATGATAGGATTACTTCTTACCAGGAGTTTACAAATTGATTGGTAGAGAGGTTTGACAAACGTGATCCCGAACTTTACTTCAGAGATCTTGCACAGTTGAAACAGTTGGGTAGTTTGGAGTCATACATTGGAGAGGTTCAGAGACTGTCAATTATGGTGACAGGCATATAAGAGAGGAGGCTGATTATATTATTCATGGAAGGTTTATTTGATCCCATGAAAGTTTGGATCAAGGCATTCGATCCACCTACCTTGCAGGAGGCCATGAGGAAAGCTTGCAGTATGGAGCTTACCACACCACGAAAACAGTTTGGCTCAAAACCATCCACGTCCTCCAATGACACCAAATCTGATCAAAAGAAGTTTGAAAACTCTAATCAAAAGAAAAAATTTGCAGCACCTCTAGATCGTGAAACACTTAACGATTTACGTAGGAAGAAACTCTGTTTTTATTGCAAAGGCCCATATGACATCAACCACGATTGCCCCCTCAAGCCTAAAGGGCAAAATAGGCATATGGAGTGGTTCTTTGAGGGAGAAGAGTTGACTGATTTTTCAGACCAGCAAGCTGCAATTTATGATACGCATGAGGAAAAATCAGATAATGAGGTAGAAAGAGAGGTTGAAATTAAGCTATAGGAAGCTCATATGTCCTGTATGCAGAGAGAAGGTTCTTTTAGACTTCGTGGGATACTAGCTGGTCAAAGAGTTATTTCTCTTTTGGATACAGGTGCAACCCATAACTTTATTGATTCTCGGTTGGTGGAGAATGTTGAAGTTCGTAGCAGCTTCAGGCGAATCCTTCCAGCCTAGATCGCATGGAGATAATAATTAAATGCTAGCCGTTGTCTATTTAATTATTATATACGATTTGATGAAGAGACATTTCCTTTGATAAACATTATTTAATATGCATTTAATGAAGAGACTCGTATTAAATAATGAGGCACGATTTTGAGAAGGCTGACTCCTTGTTTAGTAAAAGATTTATTTCTTAATAAGGCCGACATGCTCTTTGAAGAGGCACGTCTCTCCCTTTATTTGGTATATATACAACTTCATTTTGTACTCCATTCATCATCGAATTCATTAGCATTCATATTCATCTTTAGTACTATACAAGAGCAGTGCGAGTTTGTGTAAAGTGCAGATTGAGATCTGAGTATAAGGTAGAGATATCCAGACTGTTTGTATCACTCAGTCCTGTACATACATCAGTTTGTGATACTGGTTATTGGCCTACTTATCAGCCTCTATTGTAAAGGAGTTTCTCATTTGTGAATCAATAATATAAGAGATATCATTGGCTGGGTTTTTCTCCCTCAAGAGGAGGGTTTTCCCAGGGTATCTGCTGTGTCTTGTGTTAAGTTTTGAATTAATTTCTGTGCATGTCAATCTGATCTTATAATTTAACATGGTATCAGAGCCAGGTTTGAGAAGATCGTGATCAGATTTGATTCTACAACGATACTCTATTCTCTTCGTCATAATTCTTTGTCTATCTCTACCTCAATCAAGATGGTGAACGGATTGAAGATTGAGAATAGAATTGAGGGAGCATCCAACTATACTTCATGGAGGTTTAGAATCATGCTCACATTGGAAGAGAATGATTTGGTTGAGTTTGTGGAGACCAAAGTTCCCGAACCTGAAGAAGAAGAAGAGAAGTTGCAATGGAGGAAGAAAGACATCAAGGCGAAGAAGTTGTTGGTTGATTCCGTCAAAGACCATATTGTTTCGATTGTCTCCAAGTTGAAGACTGCAAGGGAGATGTTCAAAACATTGGAGGAAATGTACAAAATCAACAACACTAGCCGAGCACTTGCGATGAAGCAACAACTTCACCATGTGAAGATGGCGAAAGGAGAAACAGTGATTGCCTACTTCATGAGGATTTCAGAATTGAGAGATCAGCTCTCTACAATTGGTCATGTGGTCGATGATAAAGACTTGATGATGCTTGCTCTCAACGGTTTGCCATTATCATGGGAGTCCTACATTCAAGGAATTAGTGCAAGATCCAAACTTCCGAAGTTCGATCGCTTGAGGGCCGATTGCATTCAAGAAGAGTCAAGATTGGTGGCTAGAGGCGTTGGTCAAAGTTCATCTAATGAAGATATTCATGTTCTCGCCTCCCAAGCTTCGAAGAAGAAGGGAAAAGATGGAAAGAAAGGATTCTTCAAGAGAAATCAAGATAAAGGAAATGATGCTGCTCCCCCTTCCAAGAAAAAGAGAGATTTGTCCAAGATCCAATGCTTTAGGTGTGATAAGTTTGGCCACTTCGCTAAGCATTGTCCAACTAGACCTAAGCAACAAGCCACCGTTGCAGATGTTGATGATGCTTCTCCACAAAAGGATTCAAGTGAATATTTGTTCTACTCGGCATTGTCAAGCAGTGTACCTACCGACACCAACACTTGGCTGATCGACAGTGGTGCTTCTAGACACATCATTGGTTTTAAGGAGCACTTATAAAGCTTGGTGGAGAGAGATTCTTCCGAACAAGTCATCATTGGAGATGATGCTAGCTACTCCGTAAAAGGGATTGGGACCTCTACACTTCATTTGGATTCCGGCATCACACTTCAGTTAAGCAATGTCCTTTTGTTCCAGGAATCAAACGCAATCTCATTTCAATTTCAGCCCTAGAAGATAAAGGATATCAAGTTGCCTTCTCAAAAGGAAAAGTACTTATGTGGATGGAAAATTCCAGCTTCAAGGATGCTCAAGTAATTAGAGTTAGACATGAAAGTCTCTACAGACTTTGTACATGTCCACTGCAGGCTTTAGTTCATGATTCTTCAAGCTTATGTGATCTTTGGCATTGAAGATTGGCTCACCTTCACTTCCGAGCCTTACCTATCATGGAGAAGATGGTGACGGGTCTTCCTAAGTTCAATCAGGAGCATGAAGGAACTTGCAAAGGTTGTGCATTAGGTAAGAATATAAAAGCTCCTTTCCATTGTAGAGAAAATAGAACTAAGTGCATTTTAGACCTTATTCATTCTGATTTATGTGGACCTATGTCTGTTCCGTCTTTGAGTGGATTCTTGTATTATGTTTTGTTTATTGATGACCACTCTAGAAAGACTTGGATTTATTTTTTGAAAACTAAAGAGTCCGAGGAAGTGTTAGGAAGGTTTAAGGAGTTCAAAGCCTTGGTAGAGAATCTTTCTGGTAAAAGAATCAAGGTCCTTAGATCTAATAATGGTGGAGAATACACCTCTGGCAGCTTTAGGGATTTTTGTGTTGATGTAGGGATTAACAGGGAGTTATGTGTCCCCTATAATCCTCAACAGAATGGTATTGCAGAAATAAAGAATAGGACACCGTGGAAGAAGCGAAGGCCATGATCCAGACCAAGATTTGCAAACCTTTTATAAGGTATTTCCGTGACGGCCAGATATGTTCATAATGTATCCTCACAAGGTCTTGGAGAATATGACTCGAAGAAGCCTTTTACAGAAAGAAGCCCTCAAGCTCTACCATTTGAGGATCTTTGATGTCCCGTTTATGTTCATGTTCCAAAGGAAAGAGAACAAAGTTGGAGCCCTTCCGCAAGAAGGAATATTTGTTGGCTACAAAGTGAGACATCAATAGCTCACAGATATACATTCCAGACAGAAGTTGATCGAGATCAAGAGGGATGTCACGCATTCGAGGAAGATGTTGCATTCAAGAGATCCGTGGGCATTAATATGGAGATCGATAATTGAAGAGTCTCCTCGATATGGAAGTTGACCATACTCCTGAGATTCAGAGGGAGACTTCAGAACCAAAAGAAGATATTGATCCTGTTGAACCCTTGGAACCTACTGATGGGCCTACTGACATTGTTATTGGGAGAAAGAGACCTCTATGGGCTAGGCGTACTATGCAAGAGGTTGAAAGTTTTGCAGCTCCTAGAGGCACATTCAGAGAAAGCAAAAGGCCACATAAGTTCTCTAGCTATGTTGCCTTAATGAGTCAGATTATTGAATCCGAGCCTACCTGTGTTGAGGAAGCATCTAGTCAACAGGTTTGGAGAGATGCTATGGCAGAGGAGTACTAGTCAATTCTCAAGAACGATGTTTGGGACATTGTTCCTAGACTCGAGGGAAAATCAGTGGTATCTTCGAAATGGCTCTTCAAAATCAAGCATGCTGCAGATGGGAGCATTGAGAAGTACAAGGCAAGATTCGTGGCTCGTGGGTTTTCACAGAAAGAGGGAGTTGATTATGAAGAAACATTTGCTCTTGTTGCTCGCTACACTTTTGTTAGGACCATGATTGCCATTGCTCCATCTAAAGGATGGAAGATTCATCAAATGGATGTGAAGACAACTTTTCTAAATGGTGTGATCGAGGAAGAAGTTTTCATTGAGCAACCTGATGGGTTCGAGGTACATTGGAAGGAGTCTTATGTTTGCAAACTGAAGAAGGCCTTGTATGGTCTTAAGTAGGCTCCTTGTGCATGGTATGAAAGAATTGATCGTTACTTGTCAAGTTTGGGCTTCTTGAAGAATGATGCTGACTCTAATCTATACTTTAAGGTAATTAATGGTGAAGCATTGATTTTGGTTTTATATGTTGATGATTTGATACTTACTGGAGAAGAGCACTTGATCATCAAATGTAAGAAAGAGTTGGCCTCTGAGTTTGAGATGAAAGACCTTGGACTTATGCACTACTTCCTTGGCTTAGAAGTCTGGCAGAAACCAGATGAGATGATCCTAAGTCAAGGGAAGTACACCATTGATATACTTAAGAGGTTTGGTATGATGGATTGGAAATCCATGACTACACCTATGGAGACCAACCTACATAAATTGAAGGAGGCTGCAGCTAGTTTAGACTTGGTGGATCCTACAATGTACAGACAGCTGATTGGGTCCTTGATGTATCTAGTTAACACTAGACCAGATATCTGTTATGCTGTGAGGCATCTTTAGTCGCTCATGTGTGAACCGAGACAGATACATCTTGTTGCATCTAAACATATCCTGAGATACTTGTGGGGCATAGTTGGATATGGGTTGAGATATTCTTCAGATGCTAACTTGGAGCTGCATGATTATACTGATTCTGATTGTGCAGGACGTGTTACAGATCGAAAGAGTACCTTTGGTTGTTGCTTCAGGTTGGGTTTTGCTATGATATCCTGGTGAAGTAGGAAGCAGTCATCTGTAGCATTGAGTACAACAGAGGTAGAGTATATTACAGCTTGTATGGCAACTCGGGAAGCAGTGTGGCTTCGTAAGCTCCTTGCAGGATTGTTTGGACAATCAATGGAGCCTACCATCATTCATTGTGATAATCAGAGTTGCGTGAAGCTTTCTGTCAATCTTGTGTTCCATTACAGAACCAAGCATGTTGAGACTGGCATCACTTATATTAGAGGTATGGTACCTGAAGGCTATAGCCAGCTTGAGGTATATCAACACCGATGGTTGCATTAACAGAGATCTTCACCAAGCCTCTCCGTGATAAAGCCGCAGTAATTCTCGAGATAAGCTTGGTATGGTGGAGAATCCAGCCTTTAACTGAAAGAGTCTCAGTATCAGTGATCTTGTTTAATGAGTTCTTCTCTGTGAGAGAAGTTCGAGGTGAAATCCCTTGTTAATGCATTTCTCTTTGAGATTTGAGGTGAAAGCCCTTGTTTCCACCCTTTGAGAGAGTCATGGTGGGTGTCATGTGTGCGACTCCATGACACATTTTGTACTTGTGTTTCACCCTCTGGGAGAGCCATGGTGAAAGTCATGTTGAGGTGACAACATCACGCAAGTGATGAACACTTGTACACACCATAGTATGGTTGTAGCCATTATGGTTGATATTGTGTTGAGGCCATATCTAATATCACGATGAGGTGATATTCTTCTTTTCCACATTTGGTTGTAGCCATTGTGGTAGACATCATGTTGAGGTGATATGTCTTGTGTAGCTGGAAGTATCCTCCCTTGCTGAGTGGGAGTGTTAAAGTTTGTAGCAGCTTCAGGCAAATCCTTCCTGCCCAGATCGCATGGAGATAATAATTAAATGCTAGCCGTTGTCTATTTAATTATTATATACGATTTGATGAAGAGACACTTCCTTTGATAAACATTATTTAATATGCATTTAATGAAGAGACTTGTATTAAATAATGAGGCGCGATTTTGAGAAGGCCGACTCCTTGTTTAGTAAAAGATTTATTTCTTAATAAGGCCGACATGCTCTTTGAAGAGGCACGTCTCTCCCTTTATTTGGTATATATACAACTTCATTTTGTACTCCATTCATCATCGAATTCATTAGCATTCATATTCATCTTCAGTACTATACAAGAGCAGTGCGAGTTTGTGTAAAGTGCAAATTGAGATCTGAGTATAAGGCAGAGATATCCAGACAATTTGTATCACTCAGTCCTGTACTTACATCAGTTTGTGATACTGGTTATTGGCCTTCTTATCAGCCTCTATTGTAAAGGAGTTTCTCATTTGTGAATCAATAATATAAGAGATTATTGGCTAGGTTTTTCTCCCTCAAGAGGAGGGTTTTCCCAGGGTATCTGCTGTGTCTTGTGTTAAGTTTTGAATTAATTTCTGTGCATGTCAATTTGATCTTATAATTTAACAGAGAAGAGAGGCATTCAAACTCAATAGTTTGAAGGAATTAGAGTTCAGGTTGCAGATGGGTACACTCTCAATTGCGAGAGGATGATTCCGGATTTGCCAATGAAACTCAACAATTTTGAGTTTAAGGCAGATTTTTATGTTGTGAACATGGGAGGTACAAATATAGTTCTCGGCATGAATTGGCTTTATGCGATAGGAGAGTTCACACTTAATTTACGGGACATGGAGATGAAATTTAAAGTTGATGGCACAAATCATGTTCTCAAAGCCATCAAGGACAACAATGTAAAAGAAATTTCACTAAGGAGAATGGAACGTTTGATTCGGCATGACATGGTGGATTGGGCAGTATAGTGCAAGGTAATGCCTTCACAGAAGGAGCAGCAAGATTCTTCTTATCATCCAGATATTTAGGCACTCCGAATCAAACATGCAAAGGTTTTCAGTGCTATACCACCAGGTAGACCTTGTAATGATCCAACCAATTTTTTTCACAATGCAATTACAATGAACACGCACCGTTAAGGTTAGCACTAAACCAAAACGATGCGGAAGTAACTCTAACCAGAATGTACACCAGGATCCCGATGTGGGCAAGGTGTGAGCATTGGTCAGAGGATCTAATGCAAATGCAAACTGAAGGGAACTCTAACCAAGAATGCGCCTGTGCAGACGAGCATATGGTTAGAGGATCAATGCATGATGAACAGAAGTAACCCTAACCAAGAATGGCGCCGAGTGATGGCGAGCATATGGTCAGAGGGTCCCTAAACTACTTAACTGAAAGTAAATAGGTGGCAAGCCAGCCTCTTCCACTTATTCAGTGGGAATTACATGTAAATTCAAAGAAGAGAAGAGAGAATTGCTGACAGTACTACTGTTCAGCTTACAATAAGTTAGAGAGCCTGCCAATAGCACAAGATTAGAAGCTTCAAATGCTGCAATAATTCTTAACTAATCTCCAAAGCCCCAAATCCCTTTAGTAACAACTTCTCCCTCACAAATGAACTTTTCCCAAATCTGATATGACTGATTTTGACAGAAAATTGCACAGACCAGCAACACAGCAACTTACTAAAATGCTCACAAATCACTCAAATCTCACCCAAATCACATGAAACTAAATGCATTCAACTCCTAGTATGATGGCGCCCCCTAAGTGACTGAGAAACCAACCCAAATGACTCTAATTTATTTTGCACGGAATTCAATGCATCTTGAGAAAGGTACGGCCCTCAAGGAGGGACAATTTTGCTCCATAAAATCCAAGACACAAGCATAAAATCTGAAAATTGGCACACTTAGTCGCCCCTAGCAAGAAATCAGATTGGTTAAACACCCAGAACTGCAATATTTTTATTTTCAAAGATATAAGCAAATCTTACAATCAGCTGTGGAAATCAGCAACTACAAAATGAGACAGAAAATGCAAGCTACAACTCCAAAATGCAAGATATTCAACTAAAATGCAAAACTAACCTATTACAAACTATCCTCTCAACTAGTTGCTATCTTTCAAGCAAGAAGATGAGCCAATGCTAGGAGGTGTGCTTTCCTCGAAGCGAGTGCCTGAAGACAATTCAACAGCATAACGATGTAGTAGACAAAAGATCCCAAATGAAGAGCTAAGGCCTGAATATAAAGACATGAAGAAAGCCTTCTAGAAGCTTCAAGAAGGGCGCCCAAAACCCTAATTTTGAATTCAACATTTCCCTCCAAAAGATGGCGTCCTTTTTCCCTTAATGAAATATTTCACTTTTTTATAAAAGTCAAACTCCTCAAGTAGGCGTCCATTTCATTTAGCCCAATATTTGACTTTAAAAATATAATTTATCTCTCAATGAAGCATCGACCCTTTAGGTCCCCTTTTTAAAACAACATAAAGTTGTAATGCTAGGCAAGGGGGTGTTATAATATTAAAATATAATATTATAATGTGAAAATACTTATCTCTCCAAGGAAAATGCACCCAAAGGCCAAAAACTGAAGTGCCAGCTGAATCAACTGAAGAAGAAGACCAACTGAACTGAACCCAACCTGTCCACTGCCAAAAATAGAATTTACTAAAAATAGTAAATTCATGAAGTTGCTCGAAACGCCAAACTGACCATACCACCGCGAAGATCTCAAAAAACCCAGAAAGAATCCGCAATCCGATTTCCAAACTTCAAGCAACAACCTCCTCAAATTAGGAAACCCTAATTTTACCATCCGAGTAGCCTATGGGTCTCCGGAATAGGCTAACGGTCATCCAACGATCACCTTTGAGAAGGGGACATTACGCACTCTTTATGAGGTATTGAGCATATTGTGGAGTTGGAGGAGGGCACAAAACCTATCATGATCACTCCTTACCGGCACCCCAAACATTTAAAAGATGAAATTGAAAAGACTATTAAAGAACTTTTGGCTATGGGTCACATTAGGTCGAGTAAGTCACCCTTTGCTTCATCAATTATTTTGGTGAAGAAAAAGGATGGTACACTCAGAATGTGTATTGACTACAGGATGCTCAACAGGAAGACTATTAAGAATAGGTATCCCATACCACAGATTGACGAGTTAATAGATGAGCTACATGGAGCTTGCTATTTCTTGAAGATTGATTTGAGGACTGGGTACCATCAGATCAGAGTCCGAGAGGAGGATATTGAGAAAACCGCATTCTGATGCCACTGTGGACATTATGACTTCTTGGTTATGCCATTCGGTTTAACCAACGCTCCAGCCACTTTCCAGTCCACAATGAACAAGGTTTTCCATCCTCACTTGAGGAAATTTGTTTTGGTGTTCTTCGATGACATACTGGTTTACAACAGGTCTTGGGAGGAACACATAGTTCACTTGGATGCAGTATTGAGTATACTTGATAGGGAGTCCTTGTACGCCAAGGAATCCAAGTGTGCACTGGGCTTGGGAGAACTTTTATATCTGGGTCACATCATGAGTAGTGAGGGAGTCAGTATGGACCCAGAGAAAGTTCGTGCTATCATTGATTGGCCTACACCTGAGACATTGACACAACTCAGAGGGTTTGTAGGTCTATGCGCCTTCTACTGTCGGTTCGTTAGTGGATTCTCGCGTCATGCAGCACCACTGACCGATTTGACTAAGAAGGGAGCCTTTGTGTGGACACCTTTAGCACAGGCGTGCTTTGAGAAGTTTAAACTTCTCATGACTACATGTCCAGTTTTGGCATTACCAGACTTCACCAAGCCGTTTGAGCTACATTGCGATGCCAGTGGTGAGGGTATTGGGGCAGTCATCATGTAGGACCGACATCCTATAGCATTCAAGCGCAGAAAGCTGAAAGGTCCTGAGAGGAGCTTTAGCATTTACGATAAGGAAATGTTGGCCATCATGCATGCCATGGCCAAGTTTAGACAATATTTGGTTGGTAGTAAATTCTATGTTAAAACCGATCACAATAGTCTGAAACATTTCCCAGGGCAGCGAGATTTGAATGAAAGACAACATAAATGGGTCAACAAACTTTAGTCCTATGATTTTGACATCTCCTATGTCAAGGGTACACAAAATGTGGTTGCTGACGCATTATCTCGCTGCCCACAATTGAGCTCCATTACAAAGATTGCAGAGGACTGGAGACACATGATAGTTGCAGTATGCTAAGAACCCGTGGGCTTCTAGCATAGTGGATGGGACAGTACAAGATGGCAGATACTCACTTGTAGATGATCTTATCATTTACAAATGGAGGATATTTCTAGTCCCACGTTCTAAGATGAGGGACAGGGTGTTGAGATCATTTCACGATTCACCTATGGTAGGACATCTCGGTTACTTTAAGACCTACAGGCAGGTACGGGAGAGATTCTCTTGGAAAGGTCTCAAGTCATTTGTTCTTCAGTATGTCAAGGAATGCCTTGTTTGTCAGCAGAACAAGCAAGAACATACATACCCTGCAGGATTACTTCAGCCGCTTCCTATTCCTGAGAGGAAGTGGGAATGCTTGTCGATGGACTTCATTACGGGCTTGCCGAAAGCTCAAGGGAAAGACAACATTTTTGTGGTAGTAGATAGATTGGCGAAGTATGCTCATTTCTTCCCAATCACTACTACTCACACAGCTACACAGGTGGCGAACTTGTTTTTCCGAGAGATATTCAGGTTGTACGGTTTGCCTCGAAGCATAGTTAGTGACAGAGATAGCAGGTTTATGAGTAACTTCTGGTAGGAGTTATTCAAACTTTGTGGGACATAACTCACTCTGAGCACCAACTACCACCCACAGACAGATGGGCAGACTGAAATAGTTAACAAATGGGTGGAGGGATACTTGAGGAATTACAGTTTAGGGCAGCAGAAGGCATGGGTGAAGTGGTTATACCTTTGTGAGTATTGCTACAATACCACTCATCACATGAGTATTCAGATGACACCTTACCGAGCGTTGTATGGATATGATGCTCCGAGTTTTCTAGATTTGTTGCCGAGTGACAGTAGAGTACCTAGTGCTGGGGATCTATTACAGGAGAACCAGGACATTATGAGAGCACTCAGAGAGAACATTCAGAAGGCTCAAAATCAGCAAAAGCAATATGTTGATCAGAGGTGAGTGGAGCAATCTTTCGAGATTGATGAATTGGTGTATTTGATGCTACAGCCTTATAGGCAGTCCACCCTTCGTAAGAAGGGTGCCGAGAAACTCAAGCCACAATACTATGGACCATTTAGGGTTGTCAGACGTGTCGGTGAAGTGGCTTATGAGTTAGATCTACCAGTGGACAGTAAGGTTCACAAAGTGTTCCATGTGTCGTGCCTCAAAAAGGCGATGGGATAGCAAGTGACTCCATCTACAGATTTACCACCCCTGGATGATGAGAGGAAGTTGATTTTGATACCTGAGGCCATTCTAGATTCTAGAGAGCGTCATCTTCGAAGGCGGGTTATCAGGGAATATCTGGTGAAGTGGAGAGATCTACCGGCAAAGGATGCTACTTGGGAGGGTGACAGTATTCTACAGCATCCGGCTTTGAGTTTGCTTGCTGACAAGCAAATTTGGGGAGGGTGGACTGTGATGTCCCCGCTCTAGTCAATTCTCAGGAGCTTGTGAGTTAGCTTATATCTTGGACCCTCGTAGGCTAACAGGATCTGGTTAGAGGGTCAATGGCTATTTTTGGTGAGTTGTCATTCTCACCCCCTTCAGCTTCAGTGTGGGATTCAGCACGAGCATTTGGTGTTCAATGTTCGCCAGCTTCTGACGGCACGAAAATATATGGAGTTTGGAGGGAGTTATGGATATTTAAGTGATTTAAGTTAATTAATTAACTTAACGCTTTATTATAAAGTCAAATTGACTTTATAAATATTATATCACTTAAATATATCATAAAGTGATTTAAAATTAAATCACTTAAGTATAAAGTGCGCTCAACTTGGGAAAAGCAATTATTTAATTGCTAACTATTGAAAAGTTATTAAAATACATTTTAATGTATTTTATTTGGAAGCCAAGCCGTACTTTTCTTGAAACTCGTGCCTTTTGAGGATATAAGGCATTTTTGGCAAATAGAACTCATTCATGATTATTTGACTTTGCCATTGTTATTTCTCTGTGCTATTCTCTGAGACAAGGGTTTGAGCATTTCTGCCATTGGAGAACGAGATTCTCTTCAGTGTTGAGCATTTTTGAGACTGTGAGAGACCAGTCGAATTAGTGCATCTGTGAGGGCTTCATTCAGAGGTTCTACTGAGCTTTATCAGAGTTTACTTGTTGCTTATTTCAGATCTTACAATAATTGGAGGGGGTTTGATCTTCTGGACGCCTTTCCTCTGCTTCAGTCAGCTTCATACATTGGCCGTACTCTTCCTTGCAGCAGCCGTACCTTTCTCTTGGAAAAACGTGCTTCTCTGGGTCAAGGCGTGTGAAGTAACTTCCAAAGCGCCTAGTTTCTGGGGGCTTTCAGACTTGCATCTTCTTTGCTTTACCTTCTGTAGACGTTTGATCCAGTTTCTGCTTGGGAAAAGGACCAATTCAGGCTTCTGGTGTGGCTATTTGTCAGATTCAGCATATCTTGCCTGCCAGGCTCTGTAATTCTTTATTTAATTATTCTGGAGCATTTCGGGTATGTAATTCATTTGCAATCTCATTGTATGTACTGCAAAATAACATCTATTACATCTGTTGCTCAAAATATTACTGTATTGCAATTTTATATGCATTTATATGCTTGGCGCCCCTTCTCTTCTGTCTAGAAACCTTCTTTAAAAAACTAAAAAACACAAGAAGATTTAATAAATACTACAGGGGTTTGGTTGGAGCCAGTTGGGCTCATCACAATGTTGACCCACAAGCATCTCTTATGTTGTGTGATCTCTATTCTATTTTTAGATATTGTTGTTATTTGACTTATTTCTGTTTTTGGATGATTGAATCTTATTAAGTGGAATTGGGGAAAGAATTTGAGCAAATGGGTAAAGTTTTTGGGATAGTTCAAGGGATTTTTGTAAGACTTTTTTCAAAAAATTAAAGTCTTTCTTGGAGGGGATCATTCTTCTATCAAGTGTCAAATTGAGGTGATTCTTACATCATTGAAAAATCATTTTCAACATCTTTCTAAGAAATGATCACATAATCTCCCAATCTATCTGGAAAACGTCTTCCATTTTTTTTCCAAATCATTGCTCAAATACCACTTGATAAGATCCAAACATCCTTTAACAAAAATATACCAAATAATAACAATACGTAAAAATAGAATAGAGATTATGCAACAAAAGAAATATTTGTGGCCCAAGATGCCCTAATATCCTGCAATATACTCAGAAATAAAATAATTACCCTTAAGATAGGGCAACACCATATAATGCTCCTTAGAGAGGAAGCCACTCCACACAATATCTCTACCTTGAGATCCAACCTAAATAGAATACACTTCATATACTTACATATTCCTCACAATGATGTTCACCTCCTATGTATATATTTCCCTCTAATGATAATGGAGTAAACTCTTAATCCCAATATAAGATAACATATTGCTCAATATAACTAATTTCACAAGTTCCCTGTTTGACCCAATACATTTGAATCAATATAACTAGAAGGATGTGTGCCACATTTTAGCTACTCAATCACCCCATGTGTATCATAATATCATATGCCTGGGTACATAACCTATTATGCCTATGGTCATAGAAATTGTTGCATTCCATTGCATTAGCCAATGGTTAGTAGAATAAAAGCATGTTATTTCAAGACCAATGCAAATCTCATACTTGGATAAAGTGCAAAGTTGGAACAGAAAACTGCACAAGATGTCAAGCAGCTGAAGAGGAATATAGATCTAAGATGGGTACATAGGATGAAATTCAAGTAGAGCAGCATACTCTAAGCTTCAAAATTTCAAATGAGGTAAAATAGCGCAAGGCAAATACAAGAAGTGTAAAAATTTTGTTCTTCAACAACTTTGCAAGAGAATAGAATCAATAAGACCACATATTTTGATACTGAAATAATAGGAATTGGTGACTGTTCTAAACTAAAATTTAACTTTTTATTGTTGGTTATATAGACCTGTAAGGTCTCAACTAATGAAGGAGAAGAAAATAAAAAGATTAATACAGAAAGGTAATTGACTGTGGAATTTACAAAGTATAATATGCTGTTTTGTTTTTTAAAATTTAAGGCTGATTTGTGTATATGGCCAAAGACTATGCTCTAAAATCTCAATTTAAAAGATGCTTAGTAGCCCTAGAGTCACACCACTATTTTCATCATAGTGCAGAAAACAGTGACATGAGCACAAATCCATGGAAAGCCATGATAATATTTCTAATTGATATTATTTACGATAGTGCGCGTCAAGTTTTCACATTCTATGAAATCAATCGTAAGAGCTTCTGGGAAACATTGTGTTTAATTTTTTCATCATTTTAACATAGTTATTTCCAAAAACTAATACAATTGATTATTTACTATTTCAAAACTATCCTAAATTTATTCTTCAAATAGTACTTCATTATGCACTTCCAGGAGTTCATCTATGGAAATTGATTGCCAGAATAATGCTTATCATGGACATAATCTACACTTTATGATGTTTATTATTTGATTGTTGTTTCAACATTTTCAAACATGTTTAAGCAATGTTGTATCCCACTGTATCATAATTGTACTCATATTTCAATATCCTCCACTTGAACAGCTATAGATAAAGCATCACACCTCTTAAAATGTGGGAAGCAAAAATTTTCTAATTCAAAGTTCTGACATATAAAAGCTACTCCATCACATGCTAATTGCTAAGATTAAAGGGAGATCCCAACTATGCTGTTAATGGAAAAGATAATAAAGATCTAGGATTTGGTATCTGTTGAGAAGTATTATCTTTTGAAGATTCAAAATTTTTGTAGCATGTATTCTGGCTAACAGTTCTCGGTCAAATATAGGATACTCCTTTACTGTCTTGCACATCTTCCTATTACTGTAAGCCACCACAACATTGTTTTACAATTCAACTTCTCCTATAGCCACATTACTAGGTTGGTGTGAATAGCAAGGAGCTTTGACAGATCTGTAATGTCAGTACTAGAGCTTTGGTCAACAGTTTCTTTAACAATTAGAAGTTAGAACAGCTTTGCTACTTTTGTGCCAGTGGATAGCATGTAAAGTTCTAGTAATTTCATGAAGACTTTGATTGCAACCTTATCCATTTGCTTAACAGTTCAAAGTTTCCAACAATCTCTCAACATGCCAATTTTTTCTATTAAGTCCCAAAATTAATTTTCAGCTTACCCCTTTTTATGTAGCCAATACAACATGGCACTAAATAATGCAAGGAGTTCTTCCAACCCAGTTTAGTAATGGACTTTGTGATACAGTGGCAACCCTATTAGCAGCTCATTGAGGATATATCTTAAAATTTTCAAGAACAAAGATTTATATTCAACCTACAGTGTTGCTTATTCCTCCTTAACCTGTTTAATAAAACTACCATAACATTAATTCATTTTTTGATCAATCATTTGCCAAATGGAACTATGGCTTCCAGAATAGAAAACTCAGGTGGTCCTTTGTGGGGACTGTGATATGCAGAGTCTCACTCTAGCTCTTGCTTCTCCTTACACTTTTGACTACAGTAACAACCACCTCAAATTGCAATTTTATCTTTATGCCTTTGACTTTGCTTGACAGACACCTCCATGTCAGTTATAGTTCTCTTCGGGTTTGCCTCTGTTTTTGCATGTTTGGAAATCAGAGATTCAATCATGGCAATGTTGTGCATGCTCAAATTTGTCTCTATCCATTAATTTTGCTTTTGCTTCACATCTCAGGCAATCCTACAAGATTGATCTTCCATTAAATAAGCATACACCAACTCTGGCTGTTGATGTGTCTCCATGTTTGCCAATTTTTCTTGTGTCAAAGATCTTAATTGTCTCTACTAGGGAAATATTTGATTTGCCTCTACTGCGACCATGTTTGCAACTGCAAAACTTTGCCATTATTACTTTGGAAATTCTAAAACTTGTATTACCAGGTCAGTCTGTCCAGAAAACTTTGGTTATTGTTGGATTCAGAAATCAGAACAGATCCAGCAAGATATGGGAACTATGATTTTAACAAAGGTATGGTCAGTAATGCCTCATCAACTGCCAAAAAATTCATAATTAAGAGTAGAAAATCAAGCAACATCAATCAAGTGATGGGTGGTCGTATTGCAGACAACTAAACATTTGTTTTTGTAGTCACGATTAGTGATTGGTCAAAAGCTGATCACTCAATTGATGGATAGCCACAATCTGTGCTGCACATTGATGATCTCTGCAATCACAATGTTGCACAAGAATTTCATATTGAATTGCTCTGTAATATTTTTTTGCCAATAGATGTATATGAGAAATAATGTAGGTAATATCATAAATACAATAACTGTTGACTAGTACTAAATAATTTAACCCACTAAAAATATTTCAGTTCAATGGACTTCCAGAAACAAATGTATTCTTCTGACAATTCATTTTAATCTTCTACAACAACAAAATTTTCATCTCTACATAATTTTACATGAATTTTTTTTTATTGCAATTTTCAAAGATCATCCCCACTAAGCAATGCAGTTGAGAAGAAACGAAAAAAGATGTTTGAACTTAACACAAAATATTCAAGAAATTTGTAAAGTGAAAATTCAACACATACTATTTTTCACTCTAACATCCAAAGAATGCTTTTCTGGGAAAGGTGAGATGCATGTCTGATTGTGGATTGATTTCTTAGTTTTGACGTCAGTTATGTTTCCATTCATGACTTCTGCAAACAAAGGAAGTTAAGCTTAGTGAGTCTCTCAAGAGTTAAAAATTAAAATAATTCCTACTATGAATCTAAACAGTCAGACCCAATTCACGTATGGCAAAGCACAACTTTCTCGTTAAAACTCAAACTTTGTTTATTAGTGACCAGTCAAATGTGGCATGATATTATTAAAGTAAACTTGGTTTAACAGATGATTAACCATAGGTAAGCTCACCTGAAAAATGCTTGTATGCTACTAATTCTTGGTGATCATTTTCTGATTTTGAGCTCTGTAAGCAAGCTAGATTTTGATCATTGAATGTCTTCAGCTTCTTGAAATACCTATATTCAGAAGTTTTTGGATTCTCCACCTCTAATGGCAGGCATGGTACACAAACTTCAGCAAATTGAATATCAATTTCAGAGGAACTATATTAATCATCTCATACAGAAGTTAAAACAATAAAGTATAACTCTCAATTCCATGTCTCACTCTAGGTACAAAATACATCATTAAGCTCTGAACAAAAAGAGAAGATTGATCATGTCAAATTATTTAGTTTGAATTAAAACGAATATGTTTATGTGACATGCTCAGTCTGGTAATAAATAAATACTATTACACAAAAAAATGGACAAACAATAATGAATAATAAACAAAAAATTAGAACAAAGGATTTGAAACAGAGCAAATAATCTTTGTACTTGAGAAAAATAATAAAATTGCTTACTGCTATACTATGCAATCATCCAGCGATGTATGAGCAATGTACCTAGTTTACAGTATATTCATTTTTTCATAAAACATAAGACAACTCAAAAAGAAGATGACAATATTTACCAGTTCTCTGTGGCATTGATCTTCCAACAGTGATATGTGGACAAGGAACAGATTCATCAGCAAAAGTGTGAATAGTGTCCAAAGACGAAAACTTAACTCTTCTCGGTCTGATATCCTCTGCAAATGTGACTTAAAATGTAAATGTGCCTTAAAATGCTATGAAATGTTTACAATGTGACAATAAATATTACTCTTAAAAATCCATTCAGTGAAACAATGGGGAAAAAGAATTAAAAAAAAAGTTCCCTCATAAAAGGCTTCTTCATTCCCATCTTTGAGAGTTTGGAGGGTACAGATAGGGCTTGCTAAGAGGGCACTTGGTTTATTAAGAATGTAGGATTATGTTCATTGCCACAAACCCAAATTTTGATCAAAATAAGGTAATGATGACAAAATCCCCTATGTCGATTAATTTATTTGGATTACATCAGAATTGTAGGATGACTTGAGATGCATTGAACACTATGGTTATCGACACTTTGGAGTGTATGGAAGCAATCAAATACAAAGAGCTCAAAAAATAAAAGCATTGATCCTAGATGACGAGTTGTGGACTCATGTGAAATAGGTTTTGAGTTTTACTAAGCCTATCATCAGCATGATTAGGTATGATGATACAATTGACCATGTTTGGGTAAAATCTATGATAACATAGACTCCATAATTGAAAAAATAAAGACCATAATAGAAGCCAAGGAACATGACCCAACAGAAGCATTTTTCAAAAGAGTGCAAAGAATCATTGTTGACTATTGGAACAAGACAGCCACACCCCTACATCTCCTAGCATTTGTTTTGTCCCCAAAGTATTATAGCAAAAAGCTACTTTCCTTGTCAAAGAGGGTGGCAATATATAGGGATGAAAAGGTTGTTGCTTGCTACAAGACTTTATTCAAAAGAATATTCTCAAATGTATAGATACAAAATGTTGTCTTGAATGAGTATGGCCAATTCATATCTTCAAAACATCATGATGTTTGCGCTCTTCGAGACAAGTACAAAATAAATGCTTGTGAATGATGGTACATATATGTCCAAAGCTCTATTTACTTGTAGCCTAAGTTACAAGGTTCAAATTCGAATTTGAGTTCGGTAGCATTGAAATTCAGATGAAGTTCGGCAAGAAAAATTTAGGAAACAAAAATCAGAATTAAATTTGCCTAATAAAAATTTAATTGAGCCATAATTAATACTATCTAGATTTTACTATATTCAGAATTTTAGCCATAATTAAGAAAAAAATATTAAAGTATTTCCTTTCAGAAAAGATTATTTGATGCGTAAAGTATTGCACTAACTACAAGAGCACTCACCTTTTGTAACTAATTTTACTATATTGATGAGAACTGTCTAGCTTAATATTAAATTTGGATGGTGCAAGCACAGCAAGAGCCAGGAAACAAAACTGCAGCAGATTTACAGAAATCGCGGCAAAAAAAACCCTGATCGCGACAAAAATGAAAGAAATCGTGGCAAAAATGGAGGAAACCACGACAAAAATGGAGGAAATCATAGGAGAGTCACATTTAATTAGAAAAACACTGCGAAAACCCTATAAATTTCTTTTAAAAAGCCCTAAAAATTGGTGTGTTTTTCCATACGAATAAATGGCTGATTTTGAACGAATTTTAAATAAATATTTCAAGTTCAAAAAAAATTGAATTCTCTACTTCATGTTTGCCGAATTCTGTGACTTAGCTTGTAGCCTCTTACAATAAAAGTTCTATCTCAAGTATGCATTTTTTATTTTTTATCTTTCTCATTTTTCATTCACAGTTATATATTATAAATTTATAATTTATGTTTTGCAATTGTAAATGTTGTAAACAAATTCAATATGTTGTGAGTTCTTCAACTAAGCAAAATTGAAGTACATACTCCTTCATCCACTTAGTTAAGCACAACCAATCGGGTGCAAAAAAAAGAAAAGGATTTGATTTTTGTGCACTCCAACTTGTATCTCTTGTAACATAAGAGGCTTGATTACAATGAGGAGGTGACAAAGAACTGGAATCTAACTCCTAAGTGTAATGACTTAGACACTATAGTTGCACAACCTACCAAAGTCTCTATAGACGAGACAACTTTTGGACATGACATGGCTGGTGGGAGTGGCATTGTAGCTGATTGTAATTCAAATGAAATTGAACCAAATGTTGACTTTGATGCTCTTGATGAAGAGCAATTTGAAGATTATTTAATATTCATTGTAATTTTCATTATGTATTGATATTTGACAAATCACTGAATTATGAATTTATGAATATTTTCATTTTTGCAAATTATGAAGTATTTAAATATTTTGTTTATTGGCAATTATGGGTATCACTATTTTGATATTTTATAAATTATAGTTTTAATATTTTCATTTTGTTTATTGGCAATTATGAATATCACTACTTTTTATATTTTATAAATTATAGCTTTAAAAATTTATACATACATATATATATATATAGCTAAACCCTAAGGACTTGTACCCAAAGAAAAAAAATGCCATACCCATAACCTCCTTGTACCAAGACCACCAACTTAGCTTTGTTTAAATTAGCATGGACAACATTCCATTATGATCTTCTATACAAAAATCACATTCCTTCAAACTCATATGCTTGGTTGAGGCCCTTAGAGAATATGCATGTTGTGCCCTACTTGTTCACTGTTAGACATAGTATTCTTACTTCCTACAAGTAGTAAAATTTACATTCTACCTTCTCAAATAAGATGAGCTCAAGGTGGTAAAAGTATGGGAACTTCCAACCATAGTTTTGAGACTTGCTTGGACTCGGTGAGTTTGAGTTGAGTCACCCCTATTGAGTTTGGGGAGCTCAGACTCGAACTCGGCTGAGTCCCAGAGAGTCCCGGCGAGACTCACCGGACTCGCCGAGTCCAGGCAATTCTCGTCACGTAGACTTGCACAACGCAGGCAGTTGGAAAAAAGCAAAAAAAAAACATAAAACTTGAGTTTAAAGGTTTTTTTTTTACTTATATTTCTTCTACATCCCTAAAAGCAACTTCATTTCATTTTGCTGGCAAAATAGGAGGAGAAAAGAGAGTTGTGAGGAAAAATAAGAGAGCATTGTAGGGCAACCAGCAAGGAGGTAGACCATAAATCCATCATCAAATCACATTCGGGCAGCTTCATAGCAGCAAGGAGGTGCATTGAGAGCTCTTTACCAGCGATTGGGAAGAGTTTGCATTTCATTTCAAGCATAATCTAAGAGGTAAGCTTGATTTTTTTTTTTTGCTTTTTTTGTGTTTTTTAAGCAAAAATTGCATTTTTTTTTTTGAGTTTGCATTTCTTTTTGGAACAAAGTTACAAACCCTACTTTTTTTTGGAACAAATTTAGAAACCCTACATTTTGTTTTGGAACAAACCCTACATTTTTTTTTGGAACAAATCGTAAATTCTTTTTGTATTAGTTTAATAATTATAAATGACCATTCACAAATCAAAATGTTCATTCTTTTTGTAATTGTGTGTTATTGCAGCAACCTTGAATCTTGATTTCCAATTCAAATCATATTTTTCACAATGTCTACAACCCTAGTTAGAAAGGACCCAGCTTGGAAACATGCTGAAATTTTTCTTGGGTGAAAAAGAGGAGAAGCAAAATGTAAATATTGCAAAACACTTTTTCATGGAGGTATTAACAGATTGAAATACCATATTGCACGCATACCTGCCCATGCTGCTGTGGGATGCTCTCAGGCACCTCCTGAGGCTATTCCTGAGGTGCAAATACAATTAGAAACATTTGAACTGCAAAAAGAATTGAAAAAGAGGCAAAGGGAGGAGTTGAAGTGCATTTGTAGTGTTGGAGAGTCTTCTTCCATGTCTCCATTTTGTCCTTAGTGCTAGTGCTTGTGCTAGTGCTTATGCTAGTGTTGGTGCTACTGCTAGTGCTACTGCTACTGCTACTGCTACAGCTACTGCCGCTAGTGCTAGTGGTAGTGGGATGTTAGCATTGGTCCTAGAGTTCGTAAATCTAGGATGGATTCATATTTTGTGCCACGCACTACTCTTGGTTCCCAACCGCCACTTGGGAGCATGGGTTGGAACGAGGAGGCACATGATGCATCTAAATGATCAATTGTAGAGTTTTGGTACTATTGCACCATTACATTCCATGCAACTAGGTAATTCTTTTTTGTTTGATTGTTTTAAATTTATGGTTTGATTCTTTGTCTCATGAATTTTTATATTTAGAATCTAAATGTATGTTGAATTCAAATTTAAAGTTAAACTCTCCATTGTACAATACTTATCTTATTTAATTTATTTATGACATGTGTTAGGTCTCCTTTTTGGCAAAATATGGTTGATGCCATAACTATTTGTGGGGCGTAGTCCAAAGCCCCTACTGAAGATGACTTAAGGGGCCCACTTTTGACACAAAAGGTGGCTGATGTAAAAGCCCAAATAGAGAAGCAGCGCTTGCTATGGAACAATAAGGGTTGAACCATCATGACCGATGGTTGGACCAATAGAAAAAATATAACACTGCTGAATTTTCTTGTTTCCTCCACAGGTAATTGTACTTCCCTCAATGCATTGAATAATTTGAAATTTAAATTTGATTTAGCAATTAATATTTTTAATTTATGTTTTATTGAATCATTGATTTTCCTTCTTTTTCAGGTGGCACCGTGTTCATCAAGTCAATTGATGCTTCAGCCCATCTAAAAAATGCCACATACCTTTGTGAGGCTTTAGAGGAGGTCATACTTAAGGTTGGCGAAGAGAATTTGGTTCAAGTGGTGACCAATAATGCAAAAAATTATGTTGCTGCAGGTAAACTAATGATGGAGAGGCACCCAACAATATTTTGGACTCCATGTGCTGCCCATTGCCTTGACCTCATATTGGAGGATCTTGGCAAGCTTCCATGGATCAAAACAGGTTTGGATATGGCCAAAAATATTTGCAAATTTATATACAATCACACATGGGTCCTTAGCCTAATGAAGCACTACACAGGGTTGAGGGAGTTGGCTCATCCTAGGATCACTAGATTTGCTACTAATTTCATCACATTACAATCCTTGATTCTAGCAAAGGCAACTTTGAGGCGTATGTTTGTTGGTGAGAAGTGGACTTCCTCATCCTATGCTACAACCACTACACAGATTGATGTGGCAAATTGCATTTTTTATGAGCTAGGCTTTTGGGCACCTGCTGCAAAGATTGTGAAGGTAAAATTTAATTCTACATTATGTTTTAATTTTTATTCATATTTTTCTTTTATTTGTTTATTTTTGTTCACACTTACTTATGTTAGTTAATGTTTCACAATATTTGCAGCTCACCGAGCCCTTGGTAGTTCTCCTAGTTGTTGATGGGAAGAAGCCCGTAATGGGCTACATATATGAGGGCATGGATAGGGCCAAGGAGGCCATTAGATCTATCTATGAGGGAGCTAAGGATAAGTATTGTCCCAATTGGGAGATCATTGATAGGAGATAGCACCACTAGCTTCACAAGCACCTCCATGCAACCGCTTATTTCCTAAATCCGGCATTCCAATTCTGCCTTGATTTCGAGGCAGATGATGAGGTTCTTGGTGGGCTCTACTCGGTGATAGAGTGGATGGCACCTGCTGTTACTTCACAGATAGTCCACGAGATAAACGCCTTTACTACTGCACAAGGAGACCTCTTTTCTCGTCAAATGTGCAAAGATAGTAAGACAACATAGCAGCCAGGTAAAAATATATTTAAGGGCATAATTTTCCTCTTTTTATATTATTATTAAATGTTGAACTTGAAACCTGAAACTTAAAGTTGGAAATGAGATTGATTTTTTTTTTCTTTTTTTCATCTCAAATAAATGGTGGCAAATGTTTGGTGCTAAAACACCAAACCTTTAGAAGATTTCCATTCGCGTATTGATCTTATAACTTTGACATAGAATATATGAAGGGGAAGAACAACATTGTAGCTGATGCACTATCCCGCAAACCCTACATGTGCTCCATCACGAGCATTTCCGCAAATTGGAAGAATGCAATCATTGTCGAATATGCCAAAGACCCACAAGCCAATGACATCATGGAGGGGAATACGCAAAACGAATAATATAAGGTGGTGGAGTGTAATGTCCCCTTCTCATCAGTGATCAGTTTTGAGGCTCATCAGCCTATTCCGGAGGCCCGTATGCTTGTTGAGGTGAAATTAGGGTTTCCATTGTTTGGAGGTTTTTTTGGCATTTCTCAGAATTTACTATTTTTAGTAAGTTCTAATTTTGGCAGTGATCCAATTGATGGCATTTCAGTGAGTTTCCATTTTTGTTGGAGCAGTTGAGCAATTTTGGTTTTGGGTTTTAAAGGAGCAATATTTGGAGAAATAAATTATTTCAAGGCATTAATGTTATGTTTTTAAATTGACCCCTTGGCCTAATGTTGTGACTTGAAGTTGTTTTTAAAGGTGGTCATAAAGGGTGGACGCCTCATGGAGGAAATAATTAATATTTTATAATGTTTGATTATGCCTTGGGTTCTGGACGCCATTCTAGTGTTAGTTAACAGATTTGTCACTTTATACTCTCTGGCCCACACAAATGACAATCCAGCCAACAGTTGAGTCACTTGCAATGATAATTGCAAGTGCTCTCTTCTTATTTTACAAGGCGCAGGCTACCTTCGTATAATGTACAATGAATGAGAGACACGGGGTATGCTTTTAACCCGAAAGCAGAAAAGGAAGACAAATAACTGTGCATAACCATGACACAGATACGAGGGATAAAATTTAGAAATAAGTGAATGCAGAAAAATGATACCAACTTCACTCCTCACACACCCACGGATGAGGAACAAGAAAAGGACGAGCAACGAGTTCTCCTTCAACAAATGAGTTATCCTGAATTCAAAGCTTCACAAATAACCACATTCACAGTCTAACATAACATATAGAACATCAGAGGGCAATTACAAAGACTCAAAGGACATATGTAATCAAAAGAAAACACTATTAAGTACACAGATTTAGAAATGATTTTCTTTATTCCTCCAATGTCATACAAGTGCTCAAAGTCTCCAGATTCCGAAACAATCAAACTGTGTGAAAAAGAAAACAGAACTGCCCCTATTTCCCCTGTTCTTGAACAGCAGCCAAAGATGAAAAAAAAGATCCCTCTTCGCATAAAGAAAAGTCCTTTTATATTTCACCTCCACCATTACCAACGATTTCTTGATATTATGACTATATCAAAAGCTTTTTCACCTTTCTCTTTCTCGCCTAAGTAACTGCCTCTTTGGATTTGATTACGGAGAAATTCACCTTCTTTAGAGTTTTTGTAACTGCTTTAATTAAAGACCCAATGAAATCACTACAGAAAGGCCACATGGCTATTACCAAGGCAGCAAATGTGAATTACCCAGAATCAATATCCTTGCAATACATACATATCGCCAAATGCATCCCTTCTATGAATATGTTGGACTTCTGGAAGGCCACGAGTATCATCTTCTAGTTGTCATTACTTATTTTTGTTGATATGATGAAATGAATATGATTATTGTCTTATAAAACATTAAATAATTTGAGAATTTTTGCAGCACTTTTCATGATGGGAAGATTAGAGATTGAGCCCGATACTCACTTATGGAGGCAGACTCGGTTGAAAAGAGCTTTCACAAATGCTTATTATATTCACGTGTGGTGAAAAGTACAACGCCTCTGGAAGCACCAAATCGATCACCTGCACACTAGACCGATTTAGGGATGAACTGAGTGCCTTTAATACTCCTATGCTCGCCCTTATATTCCATGTTTCTGCACTCTTTCTCAGTTAGATTTGCCATAGCTTTGATATATCCTTCTTGTTGATAGGATGATATTACTGTGTGTTGCATCCTCACTAGATACTCATCTTTCCTGAATATGCTTCCTAGAAGACGGAGACTTGAGTCACTAGTGGAAATTGAAAATTGAAGATAGGGTGGAAGGAAGACAAGTTTAGTGATTCTATCACTCTTTATCTGCTCAATTGTTTCCTTTACTGCTTCTTGATTTGGGCCTTTGGAATACCTGAAACGCATATCTTGGGATATGAGGATATTCAACACTTCTGAGGACACTTTGCGGCATTTGATCCATTTCTTCTCAAAGTCCCAGCACAAAATCTTCAATTTTATGAGCCTATCAACAGCTACAATATCAAGTACTGACTCCTCCTTTATTATCTTTGCTAATTGGTCTTTCATGATACCTGCTAAGTTGACAGATCTTTGATCATCATAAAAGTCACATGGTTTTTTTTTATGAGATCTTGGATATCAACCAAGGCCTCATGAGTTATGCCATCAACCTCCTTAAATCTTGTTTTTCCTTCCTCTAAGATCTCAATTCTCCACTCAATAGCCTTGAGCCATTCAATAGGTAAATGTAAAGAACCGGACCAATTTTTTTTTCCAATTTTTCAATAACAAATACAATGCAACACGCACCCATTAAGGTTAGCTCCAAAACCAAAACGATGCGGAAAATAACTCTAACCAAGAATGTGCCTAGAAGAGGCGAGCATATGGTCAGAGGATCTTGTGCATGCAGTACTGGAAGTAAACAATGCTGAAAGAACTCAACGCCAAGAATGTGCTTCCAAACCCAAGGTGGGCAAGGAGCTACCATATGGCGGAGGAACTGAAAGAGATGATGCAATGCTGAAAGGAAAACTCAACACCAAGCATGTGCACTCCAAACCCGAGGTGGGTAAGGCGCTACCATTTTGTGACGACCACACTTGTACATCAAATTTAAAACTTTTTATTTTCAACTACAGTAAATAAGAACAATGCCATAATGATAAAATTTTCCTTTCAAATACATAAACATGATACATCAATTTGCAACTATAACTGTTTCATTCCAAAAGAACTACAAAGTAAGAGGAAAGAAATACATACATAGCCCGAAGGCTTTTGGCACCAATAGAAGTAAGAAGGTCTAGGAGTCTGTCCTGTCAAGTCTTGGATCATCGGCCGATTGTTGAGGAGGAGGAACATCATTCGGGCGTTTTTCCGCCAACCACGGACTTATAATGTGGTCCCCCGCACGATCATTTTACAATGAACAACCCTCCCTTTGAAGAAGAGATTGGTTGGGTATCCTTTAACGACTACCAACTGGACATAGTGTTGTGATCCTACAAAGCTAGATTTTGTGCATCCGGCAACTCTCGAACTAGAATGTATTTCGGGATCACGGTGAACTGACAGTGTAGTACTACAACTAAATGGTTCCTTACACTACTTTGGCCAAAGTGTTTACATTCAATGAAGAACATAGGTCATTTGTCACATACACTAGCCAGGTTCAACTTGACTTGAGGCTATCTTACCCTACGCGTAGGTTGGTCTATCGGGGTAGTTCGTACCCTAGACTTCCTACAACAAACTAACTGCTAGAAGGAGATCATTTTAATAAGTACCTACAACTATCTCCCTTAAATTGGATATTCTCATCCTAGGAACTTCATTAACTTGACTAAGTTAACTTTTAACTAGTTGCTACCCGTAACTTATTAAATGACCTCAATTCATTCCTAGTATTAAATAGCTAGTACAAGCTTACACTCCATATACGGAGTCAATACATTTAATGCAATTTTCTCTTCAATGCCTAGTGTATTCCGTACACTAATAACGTAAAACTAATAGAAAAGAACATGCAAAAACCTTCTTATTTCACAACTTATCTTTTTGCTAATAATCATTTATCCTTTACACATTCATTCCTAAGTAAATCAGCCTTTAGTCTTAGTTCTTTTCAGTCAAGGATATGACTCAGACTTACTTTAGAATACCAGAATAACAGAAATCATGCTAAAGAAAAGAGTTAACATACCTGACAAGAGCTTTCCTCAGTTGGTTGAATTAAGAGAATGCGTCTCCTCCAGCCTACCACCAAAGGACTTCCAGCTGGCTCTGTTAGCGAATTCTTAACTCAGCTGTTGATAGTTTTCAAACTGCTATCCTCAGACACTAAGAAAGCTTCTTTCAACACAACAGAATACTCCCTTAACAGACTAAAGACTTTCTCAACAAATGATAAATACTCAGATATTGCTCTCAAATTGATAATTGCTTTCTCAACAGAAACAGTTCTCACTCTTGAATGAACAGAAACGAACTTCTGATTTCTAATTTCGTGTGTTAAGAATGAGCATTCGCAGGCTTTATATAGTGTTAGCAAATTTAACCAATTCCCTTTTTCAAGGCATCTGTGCTGCCAACGGGGTTTGGAATGTTTCAAAGGAGAAATGTGTCACCCTATGGAGAAGATTTCGACCTCCATTAGCTGACAGCAAAGAGGTATTTTCATTTTGCACATGCCCAGTTCATCAAATCGCGACACCTTCTGATATTGGCGCGATTCAACAGGTAGGGATAAGCAACGGTTTAATGTAAGACTATTTCTCAGGTCGGATGGCGTCCACATCTCCATTTCCTGGCTGCACACGAATTTATCTCAGCCGTTTTTAGTTGCTTGGCCCTGGTCGTGCGATTCTTCCTGCGCGATTTCCATTTAATTCGCCATTTTAATTCTTTAACGGGTATGAACTCATACCATTGTGTTTTAATTTACTCTTCACAACTTCGATATAGTTCAAAAGGAAATATTTGAATTTTGACGCATAATGAAATTTGATTTAATTTAGAAGTTAAAATAATTCGATTTCAACTTTTAATGAAATATTCATCTTTGAGAAAAAACGTCATGTTTCCAAATTCGTGATTTAATTTCATCTCCTTAATGAATATTTAATCAAATGTTTATTTAAACTACATTTGATTTTCAATTCTATTTTATTAAATATATCTATATATATTTTATTATATTAATTATTTATATAATATAGTTTTAATTTACATAATATATTTATGTATAATTATTTAATAATTTAAATAATCTCGTATACATATTTATATTTTGTAAAGACTATATTATATACATACTTAATATAATATTAAATATATAAATATATTTAGCTATACATTTATACATGTATATACTTATACATTTTAAATTATACGTACGTATACTGTGAGCCAGTCAGCATACTTTCACTATACGTACTCATGTATATGTATATATATGTGTATATGTAAATTCCGAGGTAATATCGTCATAATATATTCATACTCACATATATACCACTGGTTAGTTGTGGGTACGTATACATGTATATTTACTTGTATAACTCCTTTATGTATACGTATTCATAAATACATTTATATCGATGCACACGTATGGCATATCCATCTGCTCTCATACGTTGTATTGACATGAATATACTTATGGACACTTGTACATACCGTATTTGTATATATACATATACACATGCCCACCTCTAACTAGAAACATTATTCCACATAAGATTATACTGGCAAGCATCACTTATTCACACATTCAGAAGTAGATACGACTCCTAATGATACTAAACAAGCCTACGGATGACTTACCCTTAACTTCAACAATTGACTTAGCTTACTCGGTCTATAGTATGTGTGTGTATGCCCAATTGGTATTCGTTACTGTTTACCCGACCAAGTTCCTCCCCGAGTGATATCTCTCCTCTGCCTGGAGGTACGAACCTGTTTCCTGCACATTATGACACGACAACGGGAGTCATATGCTCAAAACAAGGCAGTATATATAAAACATCGTAGAAAGTTAGAACAACATTATTCCATAACTTATATGCTACAATCATTCAAGAATTACATCAATAGAAGTATCAGATAATGAGACAATCATTAGGACACATTCAGTTGATCACAAGAACAATTTGTTTTATTCATCAAAAAGATTCAAACATTACAATGTACTTCCTATGCAGTAGTAGCTATACAATCGGGGTGTAACACATTTGGCGGAGATTCTATTGTAAATGATGCAATGCTGAAAGTAACTCAAACACCAAGAATGTGCACTCAAACCCAGAATGGATGAGGCGCTAACATATGGTGTTGAGGGTCTAATGCAATACAATGGGACTGAACAGTGGCCAGTCTCTTCCACTATGAGTGGGAAATTACAAAGCTTAGCAAGTAAATAAGATAGCTGATAGTACTACTGTTCAGCTTTACAATGATATAGAAATGCCTGCCAAGATCAATAAGTTAGAAGAATCAATGCTGCAACAATGTAGAATGTCTCTTCAATGATCACAATGACTTTCAACCCAAACCCAACTCAAATGACAAACTTTATGCAAGCTGATATGACTGAACATAGACTGAAAATGCATAACCAGCAACTCCGTAACTCACTAAAATGCTCATAACTCACCCTAGACTTGTCCAAATGACATGAAATCTGATGCAAATGAACACTATGAAGATGGCGACCAGATTCTAATCAAGAAATGACTCTAACAACTTGTAATTTTATCTTCTAAACATTTGCCAGGAAAAACAGAATGATACGGCCTCAAGAAATGTTCTACCAACAAGATAAAATCCAAGACACCTCTAAAAAATCTGCAACTTAGCATAGAGGGGCGCCCAAGGCTGCAAAACTCAACAATCCAATACCCAGAACAATACAAAAATCATACAATGAGATATGAATAAAAATCTATTTCAGCAAAACCCTAATCAGCAAATGCAAAACTCACAAATCTCTAAAATCTTCAACCTTGATGCTCTGTCTGCTAGTCTGGATGAGAAGCAGTCTCTGAAAACTTAGCTAGGTGCTATCTTTCAAGCACGAAACCAAGAGAAGGAACTAGGAGGCATGCATTCCTCGAAGTAAGCTCTGAAAGCATTTCAGCAGCATAACAATATGATAAGCAACAATAGATGATCCAATTGAAGGCCAAGTCTCTTATTTATAACTTTCCTCCTCAATTAGGGCTCCCAACTGAAATTCACATTCAAACCCAAATTCACCTTTCAATCTTCATTTGCATTTCATTTATTCCCTCTTTTCCAAGTCATCCAAATATGAGAGGGAGATAATACTTTATTAAAATGCAAAATATCTCATAAAGTAGACTTTCAAATATTTAAGTGAAATGACTTTTATAACTTGCAAATATTTTCTCCAAGCTAGGCGTCCCTTTTACTTTAGCCAAAAATTCCACTTCATTAAAATATTACTTGCAACTTAAATATTCCCTTTATAAAGTCGTCCCTTTTAGCCTAGGAGATAATTTCACTTAAAATAATATTCTCATCAAATATCCAACTTGCCAAAATAATCACTTCAAATGTTGGAGACCAAACTGAATAAACTGACCTGCCAAAAATAACTCCAAGAATGCTAGAATGACCAACTGCTCAAGCTGACCTGCCAGAAATAGCCACTGCACTGAATTGCTGAACTGTTGCTAAAAATAGCACTACCAAAAATAGTACTTACTAAAAATAGCATACTGCTAAAAATAGTAAGTTGTTCCAAACTCATTTTCTCCACATTTTGAGCAGCTGTCTCAACTTACTAAAAATAGTAAGTTCGAGAAAAGTTCTCTGATTCAGTTGCATGTCACACCATTGTGAAGCTCTCTGAAAACCCAGAAGGAATCCAGAATCCAAACTGGAAAAATCCAACATGCAAGCCTCCAAAAGCAACCGAGAATGCAAGTCAATATCCTGTCATGCATGTTACCTCATCACGAAGCTCTCCAAAAACCCAGAAAGTTTCACTAGACATGCATTAGAAACTCTCGCATGCAAGACCTCAAAACCTCCTCTGAAAATGGAAACCCTAATTTTCATTTCAGCTTAGCCTACGAGTTTCCGGAAATAGGCTAAATCCAAACGAAGAGTGTAGGGCTAAATTGGGGACATTACAATTAAACTAGGACCTGACCCATCAAAAATTTCCTTTGCTACAAGGATATCAAAGTAAATTTTTATCATCTCCTTAATTTGTTGTAGACTCCATTCTAACCCTAGTAGCTCTTCATCAAACTTCTTGTTCATATCTGTCAAATTATTCAACTCATCGTGGATTTTATGATATAAAATGACAGCCTCATCGATAAGTTTTGAGCCCGACACAACTAAGTCTTTCATCCAAGATTTGGTTGGCATATCTTTCTCAGCAACATTAACAAATGGGAGTGTACACATTGGTGCAGAAGACTGAACAGGACCAACAAAGTATTGAACATATGATGTCGATCGCTCTACTTTTTCGTTGAGCTGCTCCATAATCTTCTTTTCTTTATCCATCCTCTGAAAAATCAAGGTTATAGCCAGTTCCAAATATTCTTTCTCTACCTCCCTTGACTGTTTCCTGAGTGCCACCCCATTGATAATTCTTCACCGCAGCTGAAGAATATGTGAATACTTCTAGGTTGATCGCGACTTTCTCATGACATTTGTCGGTAGTTTATGTACTTTGTTTATCTTTTCCTATCATGCAATGGCTTTAGAATTTGACCTTACACCGAGCCAGGTTCATTTGCTTGAAAGTTTATAAAGCCTTTTCAACAAATTCATTGTGTACACATGCCTTGATCATTGCACCGTGCTACGGAGAGAGAGAGAGGAACCATGTCAGGAAGTTGGGGATTCTCACAACTTTATAACCTTAAATCGGGCACCTTTAGAGTTATGAAACTCATGAGTTACCCGACAACAAGGAGCCGGGGTGTCAGGGAATTTTGTAACTTTAAAACTTTAAATAAAGCCACAAGTGGGCTCCAAAAATTGAATGCCTTTAATAAATTTTCTGAATTTGAAAAAGAAAACATTTTGTGCTTCACAACATTTAAATGCCACCTGAGATTAATTAGAAGATGTGAAATAATGCCTTTATTTATCCTCTTGGAACCGTGCCCTGGCTGAAAGACAAAAACTCTCATATCTTCCACAAATAAGCTCCGTTTTGCACGAAATTTGGACAGCAGGAGGATTGGGTGCTTTTGAGCAAAACCCAGAAATATTTTCGTCTCCAGCAACTAAGATCTTGGATTTTGACTTTGTTTGCGAATCATGGACGAGAAAAAGTAAAGCTTAAAATCTCTCAAACAAAAAGGCGTTCAATCATGGAAACTGGGCAGATTGGGTGTAATGAGGTCATGGACAAACCCACAAAAGGATATCACACCAGCTTGCATAGGTTTTCAGATTTTAATTATTTTCGTGATTTGGCAGTTTCAGGGGTTCGAGGACTAAAATTTTAAATTTTTCGAGTTCAAATTTCGGGATAACATCTAGAAAGGAATTAAATATTTTGAAAATTAAAATATTCATATAGGTGAATGGGCATCCCTGTTGGAGGGAAATTTTGGGAAGTTGAAAAGTCACCTCCAATTTTCTATATAAGCAGGCTTTGCTCCAGCTTTTGAACATCCATTTTTTATGCTAATGTCATGCTGTCAAAATGACTTCATGAATTTGGCTTCGAGGAATGCTTACCTCCTAGCATTTGTCCAATTTCGTGTTTGAAAGATAACACCTAGTTGGGATTGTGGCTGCTTCTCATTCAGACTAGCAGATTTGGGCTTCAAATTGAAGAGTTTTGATGATAATTTCAGTTTGTATTTTGCTGGTTTATGTCATTGTTGAAAGTAGATTTCAATTGCAGTTCACTAGACAAATTTATTTCCATTTTGGGCATTGAAGCAATCTATTCCTAGGCTAAAGGTGACCTTCTTGGCAAAGTTTTAGAATTTATTTTGCAGATTTCAATTTTTTATGCAAGGTCGACCCTCCTAGAAGGCCGTACCATATTGCTGGAGGTGCCTTGGAGTTCGTACTTAAACATTTGGTGAGCTTTGATGCAGTTTCAGTGATTGATATTGGGCGCCATCCTCCTAGGGAGCATTTGCAATTCATTTCAAGTCATTTGGAGGTATTTTGAAGGTGTTGTGAGCATTTTAGTGTGTTACAATTTGCTGGTTAGACATTTTCAGTTTGTTGGTTTTGATATCAGATTTCTAATAGTTCAAATTTTGGCTTGTAATTTTGTATTTGAGAAGATTAGAAGTTGGAAGAATCATCCTTCAAGTATTTGCCATGATTATGTCATTGCAACACTTGTAAATTGCAGATAAATTGCATTGTAAGGTTGTGAATTAGTAGTACTAATCCAGTCATTAATATTCCTGTGTTTACTTGTGATTTTTAATGCAAACATTATAACCCCTGGATAGTTTACCGCTAGTGAGGAGAAAATTAATATTGTATCTTCATCATTCACCCACTGTTTAAGTGGCGAATCCCCACTGTTGAGTGGATGCCCGCTAAGCGGATGAATTGCTTTGTATTGTGATGTTTTTCCACCCACTGAATAAGTGGTAGTGTGGAAATTCTTTATGGATGGATCACCGCCTACTTGCATTTCAATCTGTAATTCAATTTCAGTTGTTGCTTAGTTTCCAACGCCATATGCTATCACCTCGCCTTCTAAAGCATCTTGGTGAACATTCTTGGCGTAGATTAGATTCAGTTTGATTATCTTTTGGAAGCTAACGCTAATCATTGGCATAGTGCTGGTTTGTGTTGTGCAATTTTGGAAAAAAATTAAAGGGGCATATTTCATGGAGGAACTCATCCTATACAAAGAAGGATATACCTTGCACCAAGTTCAAAGATGAAGGGAAAAGTCATTAGAGAGTATCATGATAACCCTTTAACCGGCCATCAAGGATACTATAAGATTTATAAGCAAGCAAAAGAAAAACACTCAAGGAAAGGCCTCAAGAAAGATATCCTCAACCATGGTCAAGAATGCCTAACATGTCAAAAGAACAAAGCAGAACAGGTTCACCCGGTCGGACTCCTCCAACCTCTACCCATACCGAACCAAAAATGGGAGAGTATTTCCATGGACTTCATAACAGGACTCCCTAAAGTACAAGGCAAAGATTGCATTTACGTTGTGGTGGACCGTCTAACTAAGTATGCACACTTTATGGCAATATCCTCGGACTATAGGGCTCCTCAAGTAGCCGAGGTATTTTTTAAGGAAGTTTTCTAACTACATGGTCTACCAAGAAATATTATCAGTGACAGAGACAACCGGTTCCTTAGCCTGCTTTGGCAAGAACTCTTCCACCTAGCAAGGACGAAGCTCACACCAAGCACAAACTACCACCCTCAAACTGATGGCCAAACAGAAATTGTGAACAAATGGGTAGAAGGATATTTAAGGAACTATGTTACAAGACAACAAAAAGCTTGGATCAAATGGTTGCACCTTGGAGAATATTACTATAATACCACACATCACATGTCAATAGGGATGAGTCCCTTCAAGGCCTTGTATGGTTCTTGTTGGCCTTTTCCACACATCGCCCCATTGCAAATGGGGACCCCCTAATTTTGGCTTTGCTTTTGGGTCATTTTGTCGTTGTCTCTCTTTTCTACTGTCTGTCTTTCCGGGATTGTGCCTGTCATTGAGCTTGAATCGAAGTTTTGGCTAAGTCTGAGAATTAGGGTTTTGAACTCTCTAGCCGATTTAAAATCAAATGAAGTAATCAAGTTGAAATCTAACCTTGGCATTGCTGTCAGTATACTTCCAGCAGGCTCTCAACAAATTTTCATCG
>VDFB02323580.1:0-108095 GCA_007258455.2 Sequoia sempervirens
AATGGTTAGATGCTTGACCCCACTGGCTCCCCTCCACGACACTCACTTATACGGGGCAGCCAAGCATCAACACCCATGAAACTCCCATGGCATGTTTTCCATTTCTACTAAAGATCGTAAAAGTGTGGGGCAGCTTCAGAATGACCGTTCTTGCACCAACAAATAGATCAAGGATTTTGGAAAATTCTAGTACATGGGTTCTAGTAAGGACTTTCCGTTTGTGGAGATTGACCCATATGGCAAGAGTCCCCTTTCAGATCCATCTTGTTGGAGCCAACTACGTGATATTGATGTTTAACCAATACCTACATTTATATCCTGGCTGGAAATACTCTTGGCTTTAGAGTGTTACCAGTTGAGTTGTTCCCTTGGGTGAGTACTTTTTCCCCAAGGCAGGCCCTCTAGGATAAACAATAGCTAAAAAACACACTCATAGTTCAATCAACCTTTGTTTAGAAACAAAGGGAGAACACATGCCGTATGTTTAATCACACTCGCACAATATGTTGTTCAATTTTAAGTCCAAATCGAAGTGTGGAGGTGATCACTTTATCTTATGCCAAAATCACCAAAAAGGCCTTTTGATTCTCAAGATCGCTTGGAGGCGCGAGAGAAGCGCATATGTCCTTTTCAATGACATTAGGTTAAGTAAGTAACCACAAAACAAATCAAACACAAATTCATTTTATCCTTTCAAAGAAATTGTGAGTTCATTTTAAGCACCAAGATGAAGTGTGAGTTTTGATTGTTCAATTCTTAACCTCAAACAAAATCTAGTGAGTTTGTCCTAAGATTCATTTTAAGCCCTTTGTAAATGAAAAAACAAAGTGTTGCTTTTAAACTCAAATGAAAATTAGTGTCCTAGGAGTGAAAAGGTAACAATTTCGTAAAGAGCATTTTTAAATAAACACTAAAGTGTTAAAGAACACTTTAAAGCTTCTCAAGCCATCATCTTCATTCCTCCTATTGTTTTCTCTCTTTGCTTCACCTTTGCTTTCCTTGTTTATACCTTCGTTATTCGTTGTTTTCTTTTGTACCTATATCAATACAAGATTATTTTTCAACTGATTTTTTATGATGCCCAACTTTATTTTCCTATGCTGCCTGCAAAAGGTGATTAGACAAATATGGAGTTATTTCAGCTAAATGCCAAGTCACTTGTCATAAGTTGCTGCTTGATTTATAGATTTCCATATCCCCAAAATATAAATAAAAAATTACCCCACAAGATTCGGCATTCAACATTCATTTTGATCAGGAATTCTTAACACAAAAGGTCAAAAAGGATGGACAGATTTATATCATATGTGTATAATCTATGTAAATATGCCAACATTATGGTGTTCAATCCTATTAATGAAGGACAACGATGCTCTACAATCTCTAATAAATCACAACAATCAAAGATCTTGATTTCTTTGGTGGAGGAAGGTGTGGTTGGTCTCAACTTCTAAAGCCATTTACTGGAAACCTGTCAGATTCCCTCTTCAATTCAGCTGGCCACCATTCATTAACACAGTCAACAATAAGCTAAAAAAAATAGAAAATGAAGTACAAAGGGATTTTTTTAGATATCATAGTTTTGTTGTGCTCAAACTTCAAGGCCCAATCAAAGAAAATGACATATCCTCAAGTTGGGGTCCACGCCCCTCTATAAGCATGGGTATAACAATAAAAAGAGCTCTAAATGATGCGTCAAAATACAACCAGATTCAGTAAGGCCAGATTTCAACTCACAGTGATTGTTTATTTCAAACTAAAAGCATGTGATATGTAATCATTAATACGTTGCTTGGACAAATCATTCTTACTGGCGTTGGTCTATTAGTAATTACCTCCACTCTCTATGATGTGTACAGATCATAATATGATGGGAAACTACAAAATTTGATGTGAAAGCCGACACCTGCAACCTCTAGAAGATGAACAATTTAACACCATAAAGCAATGAAGGACAACAGGAAAATTCTACTACTTGCCGCACCTATCAATTTGATACTAAATGGCTTACAGAGATCTAAAAAAGGAAGATCAGAATTATGTCAAGCACAAATAATTGGTAGTCACGCACCAAAGACTAGCATACTGACAAATGACAAGGAAACAAAAAGTCTGATAACATTGTGGAGTAAAGTTATGCCATTCCTATGCCAATATTTTCTACGCCTCTGCCATGATAACAAGATTTAGAAAAAAAAACTCCTCTAAAATGTTATAAATGAGTTTGCAACAAGTAAATCGAATAGAAGCTCCTGAAGATGAAACTAAAATTCTTGGATCTTGCACCTCTTTCGGTCAAATCTATCACGCTTTTGACAAGTTTGTAATAACACCTAAATTGTTTTTAGATGCTAAGAAACGTATTAAATTTGAAATGTGGATGCAAAGTTGCAGATTAGACCGCCACAATGATGAGGCATGTCTCACATATCTAGAGGCACTTATTTAGGAAACTTAAGGCTGAAAAGACAAATATTTTTTGAATATGGAGATTCAATTTAAGGTGAATAATATAGAAAATTGCATAATTTCAGCCATAGCGGAGCAGCAGACACAGCTGAAAATGGGAATGGGGGTTCAAAATCTTGTTTCCCTCATTCTCATCCTAAATAGATCATGCATAAAACAACATGCAACAGTAGCTCTTACAGATGGACTTCGAATCCCCTTAAGGACAAAGTATTACTTGCTAACTCTATATGCTAAAATATTTAATATATTTATGGAAAATACCTCAGAAATTTTTTGAGCAATGGCATTAATCGATAATGGACAGAAATAAAGACTGTGCTTTCCTATCTATGATATGGATTGATATATTTAAAAAAAAGGTATTCTACACATCAATTATCATCAAAAATAAAAATTTTCTACTATGTTTTAATGCATTCAAACTGATTAAGGATAGAAATAAAGATTGTGTATTCATGTGCAATGAATTTAACGTAAATACATAAAAATAGAGTGCCCTCCTTTTAGTGCCAAATGTGGTGCATACTTTTGAATTCTGCAAAACCAAACTTCATACCAAGTTAGTAACTCACAAATTTCTCAAGAATGACCCTATGAAATACCTTGCAAATGCTTCAAAATGATACAAAGGATAAAAGAAAACTAAAATCATTATGAAAGCAACCACAAGTTACCTATTCCATAGTGGATTGGTGTCACATGTGCAAGTGACCCTTTCCCAATCCTTGCTAAGAAACCAAGATGATGCAAATGAAAATGGAGATGATGAGCAAGATGAGTTCTCAAATCAAGAGAGTAACCTTGCATAAAAGTTTTAGGTAGAATTATGGAGGATTATGCTTCAATTTATAGATTTTCTTGATGAGAGATTGGCCAATGAAATGAGGCCACTTGTCAACTGTTGATTGGTTGAGGAGTGAGAACATTTTGGTCCATGTGCCAAGAATTTAAAATTGTTTGAGTGGGGGGACATGTAAGGCTTTTAGAATTTTAAATTCTGAGTGGGGAACATGCCATAATTTAATATTCTAAAAATGCATGGGTGGAGGATAAGTCAAAATTTTAAATTCTGAGAGCGAAACATGTCAGAATTTAATATTCTAAAAATGCATGGGTGGAGGATAAGTTAGAATTTTAAATTCTGAGTGGGGAACATGTCAGAATTTAATATTCTGAAAATGCATGGGTGGAGGATAAGTCAAAATTTGAAATTCTGAGTGGGGAACATGTCAGAATTTAATATTCTAAAAATGCATGGGTGGAGGATAAGTCAGAATTTTAAATTCTAAGTGGAGAACATGTCAGAATTTAAAATTATGAAAATGCATGAGTGGGGAATATTCTTCCAAATGCCATGTTGAAAGAAAATAGGGATTTTAATAAATAAATAAATTGATTTATTTGTGCAAGTGGATGATTAGGTTAATTTAATCAAGATTAAATTAGCCTAATGATGATTTGACTGCTTTGACTTATTTGATTTGAATAGTTGATTTATTTAAATCAGAAAATAATGGAAAATGCATTTGGATTTAATTAAATGGATGTTTCATTTATTTGATTAAAAGGTTGATGAAAATGTTTATTTAATTTTGAATGAATGACCTTAGGAGATGATATTACCTCATGAATGGATGAAAGTGAACCTAATTAATCGGTGAGTGGACCTAATGTGCAACCTAGTTTAGTTGATGAATTAACCCGATCGAATGTAAAAGGTTAATTTTGCATGTCTACACTATCTTCTTCATCTCCTAGAAGTATTTTAAAATTCCCAACCATATTACTCTTCTTCCCTCATATTTCTTAGTTCATTTGAAATTTATTCTTTTTAAACATCAACTTTTTCAAAAACTCTTTTGGTGTATGCAAATACCCAAGGTTGCTTGCACTGTCTTGTGGAAGACTTCCCACCATCTACTGCCTGAAACCTGTCTCCAATGGTTTCCTCTTGAGCTTCTAGGTTGACCAAACCCTGCTCCAACTCTTCTCAAAGAGTTCTACTATGTGCCTTACCTTGGGTAGCTCAACACCTTCTTGAAATTTGAATGCTCTTTCTAGGACTTAGAAGAATCTAAGTGCCCTGTTCTCCAACTGACTTGAACATCTTGAAGGGAAGATAAATGCTCTATTTCCAAGCATTTCACCACCATTTGAACCCATCTGGGAGATTCCACTGTCCTCAAGTCACCCGATCTCTTAGTTTTGTCTTGAGAGGGCCTAGTTTCTACTAGCCCTTACCAGTCACCTATTTGCCTTTTCTGCCCAAAGTCTCCACTGTACCTAGCAACCTAATCATAGATTTTGACACCCTTTTTCTAGATTTAAATCTTGCAAAATTTCTCAGGTCATCAACTCTTCCGTACAGCTGTCTCCTGAGTTCTTGGAGAGGAGGGCTAATTGCCCCATTTCCTAGGGTTTTGTTGTTTCTTGTTAATTTCTCACTCAAACAAATTGTTCAGGCCTTCATCACTCTGTTGTCCTTGTGTTTAAGCAAAATCCACCTGGCAATGTACTTTTTCCATACAAATGTACTCTCCCCTACCTTGGTTCCTTAATCTTCACTCCCAAATCCCTAATCGGGTCCTAAACTCACCTAGGGTTTGCTGTTTCCAGATTTTTCTTTGCTTCCAAAAGTTCCTACCACTAAATATTTACAAATTCATGGCTCCCTTACCATTTCCATTGACCTTAGGAAAGTTCCACATGCCGACTTCATGGGGGAGCCATTTCTTATTTGACTGCTCACAACTAAATTGAAAAACCTTCTAAATTATAATTCTAAGGATTCAACTTAAAGACTCTACACTACTGCACTTGTATATACAAAGGAAAAATACTCAAAAATATCCTAATAACATGAAGGAAGTGTCAGATATGTGTATTTAACACCTATAATAACACTGTTGCAAAACACAGTGGAATTTCTGGGAAACACATTGTAATGCTGAACTATGAACTTAGAACAATAGATATGCACTAAATAACTTGAATATCAGATGAAACCTATTCTACAACACCTAAAAACTAGAAACACAATATTAAATCCACAAGTTCAGTGCCTTCAAGTTCCCTGTTATTCAAAAGTCACGGGTAGACACAGAAATTCAGAATTCAATTATCCCTGTCAACATAAAACTTATCTAGCATGCATGTATCTTGAATCAACAAGCTATCTACCAGAGAAAAGGTGTTAGATCATGCTTAAGAAACTCTATTCCAATGCTAAATAGAGCATGTAATTCATGAAATCACTTTTGACAAAAAACACACTGAATATACAAAAACATAGAAAATCTTTGAAATCTGCTAACTGTCTCTATTTTCTTCACACCAAAACTATTTTTACAATCTCCTTCTACTTTTTACGAGCCATTCCCTTATCTTGAGGTCCTTTTTCCACCATGCAAGGGAAGATTGCTCGCTCCATATCCCTAATTTTAAGGGAATCTTAAGACCACTAACAGTTACATGCAATCCAAGCAATATTGCCATGCAACTATGCAATATTCTTGCAACCTTGCCTTTTTTCCTTCTTTTTAGGATCTCCAACTCTTCAATATCGAGCAAACATGATGTAAACTGCCCTTTAGCATCTTCAAATAATGAGGAAATGGCTAAGACAAAGTTTAATACCTTAAATGCTAACATTTTTTGTCTTAAGGTAAATAAGGCAGAATTTAACATTAAAAATAACTAATGAGAGCCTTAGTCCTAGTGACTAGCTATTCCCACACAAAATGAAAGACATTCTAAGGTCTAAACTAGACACAACATGCTGACTTGGCCAAGGTCAGTACAAGCCAAAACTTTTGCAAACCAAAATTTGTGCAAATCAAGTTGGGGTTTGGCCTAGGTGCTCCTGCACCATCTTTTAGCTTTCCCATTGAAATCTAAAGCATGTTCTTTCATCTAATCCACCGATTTATTAGTTACCTTTTGATGAAATTAAGAAAATATCCCTTCAAATCTGAAATCGAACAACTACCACAACACTATGCAAGAAGGAAACAATATGTTTTATTATTCAAATATGAAAGTGAAATCAACATATAATAAGTTCTTTCATAAAAAAAAAATTACTATATAAACATGAAGCTCGTGGACTTCATTTCAATTTGAGATTTCAACATACAAAAATATGCAACACTCAAATAACATCAAATCTTTCCTCCTCAGTTGCAATCACCATTTTTCACATGTTCTTCTAATTCTTTTCTTGTCAAAGCTTCTTTTTCATATTGCAAAAATAAAAAACTTGTCACTTTCTACCTCTCAATGCTCCCTCATTCATATAAATATCCTCAAATGGTATTTTGGTTTCATGTATCACATTTCTGAATTTTTAGATCATTTTGAAAATCTTAATTTTGTTACTGTATGTGAAAGTTATGGTCATTTTACTAAGACTGGGTCTCACAATTACGACCTAGACAATCTTTTCTCTTTTCCCAAAAATAATAATGTGCCCGTTAAACGTCACAAATAATCATTACTCCTTGGCAAGGATTTCATCTTCTTGGCATGTGAATTCAATGTGAAATTGAAATTTTTCTTCTCACCTTACACCCAATCTCTCCATTCCATCAATCTCATCATTCTAGTTCTCCAACAAAATGCAATTTCAATTTTTATTTATAATGGAGTTACAATTTACAATAATTGTCCTCTCACAAGCTTAGACATGGAGGCTTTCCCTTTAAGAAAATTAGCACTTCTCAAATATTTTAAAACAATAAAAAAATTGAATCAATTAATTAATTGATTTTCCCACAATCCATCACCAAAGTCTACTACCTTGGAGGAGTTGAAAATTTCAACAATTTACACCTACAACCAAAAATCAAAATAAAACAAAAGCATAAAATATTTAAATATTTTGGTTGTGTAAGATTTCTTAGTACCCCTAGATTCTCTTGCATTAGACACCTAGGATAGAAATTTTGTGAGCATAGGCTCACAAAATTGGAGTTGAATGGTAGAACCATTCTTTCATATTGCAAGAAATTTGTAGTGAAATCCATCACTTTCCAAAGTCCATATGAAGTCTTTTTTTCTTCCTCTTCTTCCAGCATCTTGTTGGTACTAACTTTTCCTTCCTCCAACAACTCTGCTTACCATTTTTCTCTTCTCTCATGGACTTGTATCCACCATGTACCATTCTCTTCCAAATAATCTCTCTACTCATTTCCTCTTTCATGGGTTTTGACCCACCACAAACCAACCACCTCCACCAAATCTCTCATGTAGCTTCCTCCATAGCCTCTACCTATAAGTATACATCTATATACCACTTTGTATCCTCACAATTATTTTTCTTTTCCATCTCTTTTGTCATCTCATAATGAAAATCCTTTACAAATTCAATGATATAAAACTCATAAAAAATATATTTTACCTCGATGACTTCTTCTATCACAACATCTTTTACATAATCGAATGCTATCGTTTCTATTGTTTCATTGAACAACTTATCTATCTATATGATCTCTTCTTCATGAAACTATTGGTCTTCATCAGGTTCCTCATTGAACACTAGATCCTCATACATCACTCAATACTTTGTTTTAACTGCAACATGCTCAACTACTGTAGTTTTTACTCTTTCACTTTCAACTTCTATACTTTCACCTTCACTACTCACTATTATCATTGTCTTCATGTCCTCTGAAGGACTTAACACTTCTAAAACATAATTATCCTCTTTGATTTTTGACTTTATCCTTGCTTCTCATAATCTTTCTTCACACTATTCTCAAAACATGTGTACTTCTGCAATATTTTGTCCATTCTGCTTACTTGCATACACAACTATTAAAAACTTCTTTCCTTTATTATTTGATATTTTGTCACACTTACTGCATGCTCTCAATATTGAACCTTTCAAGTATATACTACCTCATGTTCGATGATATATCTACATGCAACACCACCACAAGTCCTTGTGCAATTTTTTTTGCAATTGTTGCTTCTTCTTGTACAGTCAGGAACCCCCACTCTGATACCACTGATGAAATTAAGAAACTCTCCCTGAAATATGAAATCAAATAACTACCAAAACACTATGCAAGAAGGGAACAATATGCCTTGTTATTCAAATATGAAAGAGAAATCATCAACATACAATAAGTTATTTCAACTAAAAAAATGACTACATAAACATGAAGCTCATGGGCTTCCTTTCAATTTGAGATTTCAACATACAAAAATATCACTCCTCAAAGAACATCAAATCTTTCCTCCTAACTTGCAATCACCATATTTCACATCTTCTTCTCATTCTTTTCATCTCAAAGCTTCATTTTCATATTTCTACAAAAAAAAATTGCCACTTTCTACGTCTTAGTGCTCCCTCATTCATCTAAATATCCTCAAATAGTTTATGGGTATCATAGTTACGACCATTTTAATAAGAGTAGGTGTCACAGTTACAACCCAAACCATCTTTTCTCTTTTCCCAAAAATAATAATATGCTAGTCAAATATCCATAATGCTCATTACTCCTTCTTGGCATGGGTTTCCTCTTCTCAGCATGTGAATTCAATGTGAAATTCAATTTTTTCTTCCTACCTTATGCCCACTCTCTCCATTCCATCAATGCTCATCATTCTATTTCTCCAACAAGATACAATTTCAATTTTTTTTAATGGAGTTACAATTTACAATAATTATCCACTCACAGACTTGGACATGGAAGTTTTCCCTTTTATAACTTCTTTCTCAATGATTATGTAGTGTCAAAAAATGTCGTCGAGGACATTTTCACACTCATTTGGGCCCTCTTTGTGAATTTAGGTTTAATTTTGTCTTTGATTTAGTGTTGTAATGTGGTTGACACATTCACATTAGGTATTGGGCCCTTGTGAACTAATGAATTTAAATTGTACCTTGCTAAAGTGTTGTTAAGTGTTGTAACTCACTTTCACACTTTTCTAAGGTCTTATTGATTAATTACACCTAATAAACCTCTTTTTATTCTTAATCTTACCTTATTGTGAGTGTTGCAAAGATTTGTAACCCACTTTCACACTTTTCTAGGCTTTTCATTAATAATTGGGTTTTCTTATTCTTTAATTTTCCCTATTTTGCATCCACAAGCTTCATCTAGTGTATCTTTTCAAGGATAATCCCAACACCAATCATTAGCTAATCATAATTCAAATGTTTTAGGTTTGAATGGTGTATATTTAGTGATCTTGGACTCATTCACCATCTTCGGCAAATGATTCAAACTTAGATATTTTGGTCACGAACCTAATTTCACAAATTTTTAAGCATTTTTGAAATTGGTCCAAAAAATTATGCCTAGACGAACTCGTTCACCACCATAGGAGAATGAGTCCCATGTGGCCCAAAATCATAATTAATTCAAGTTTTTGGTGGGATTTTATTTTCCTACATTTGATGCTGGCTTGTAGTGTTGTAATTTTGGGAATTCTTGCATAATTGAATATAAACATAAGGTTATTTCACTCATTTTCATATAACAAGTATTCAAGTCATCAACCCTGGAGAACCTTGGGGAAGATCTATAGGTTACAAATTAGGGTTTTGGATCCACAGATCACTTAGGAAGAACAACACAGATAGAGAAGAGTAGGATCAACCTTTGAAGTTTCATAATATCTCAACTGGACTGATTCACCACTTCTGGAAAATGAGTCCCAGTTCTAGACAATTTTCAATTCTTTACATATTCAAAAACCCTTTTGGCATATTCCTATTCCCGCAAAGTTTTATAGTAACTGTACTAATTTTCCCAACTTGGCAAATGAGTCCCCATCAAAATTAAAGATAAATTTGTAGTGTTGTATACCTCCATCTAGTTATTTCCAAATTTCCAGGTGCACAGCTTCCTATAGTCAATTTTTTGTGTCGATTCACTTACTTTTCTAGATCATTTCATAGTGAATTACATTCAATTAGGGTTTTGCATTATATCTTGCATTTCATTGTCTTTTTCAAGTTATTACTTGCTGGTGAACCCCTTTTTAGATATATTCAGCCCCTAGAATAGCCCTTTTGCAATATCTCTTTCTCTTTTGAATTGAGATCTCAAGGGTTTGTTTTTGAGTGAAAGTTAATGAAAATTGCTCTTTTAGGTCCTAAACCCTAGAAGGGAAAGCACACAATTTTCCACCTTTCATATTGATTCACTTACCTTTAATTTATGTTTCAAACCTACATTTAGAGCATCATACTTCTGATTTGGAGTGCATCATCATCCTAGATTTGTCTTGCATTAACATTGTATTACGATTTACATTAGTTAATAGGAATTTTAGGGTTTCAAATTTTGTATTAGTGAAATTTCATATAGCTTACATTTTTTAATCTTATTTCATTGAAAATCATTCAAAATATACATTTACATTTCTGATACAAATCATAAAACATAAAAAGCATAAAATCTAATTGAAAACTTCTAAATTTTTTGAAAAAAATCTCTACTAGGACTCATTCACCACCTTGGGTGAATCAGTCCCTCTGCATATTCTACATTGCATTTTTGGCATTCAAAGTTCTATTTCTAAGTTTTTGTTTGCTATTTATAGCTTTCTATTTTATTTTACAAAATTTCTATTATAAGTATTTCATTGTTCTTATTTTATATTCCATTTGCATTTATCTTGCATTTAGTAGCCCTTATATGAGTATTTGGTGTCCTATTTCTAATAGTATAGTGAGATGATGTTCGAGACTCATGTCATCTCATGATACCCCAATCATTGTGGATCTTGGGTTGTCTAGCTCTTTCACTCCTACTATTGACAATAGTACACTAGGTATGGACCATATCCTTAATAATTCCCTACCTTCAAGTAGTGTGACACATGTTGATACAATGGTTGCTAGTGTTCTACAAGAAAACATAATCCAAATTCATGAAGATTTAGTAAACCTACAAGATCAAGTGGAAAATGCCAACATTAAAACTACTTCCATCCCTACTATAGACAACATTCACCACATGATTGAAAGTGAAGATGGAATTGACCTTGTGAAAAATATAGTTTAAATATTTGGAAAACACCTCACCCCAACCACTAGTTGTCCTTTACCTACAAGTAATGTCACAAGCCAAGGTTGAACTCAAATTCCCCCTCCCACAACAATTTCCACAATACCTACCTATACCAACCATCAAGTCACAAAAAAAATGCAATGAACTAGTAATGTGATTCCTTCCTTGGGTATTCCTACTAGCATCCCTAGTTCATATATGGCATCACACATCATATCTCCTACCACCTTACCACCTATAAGCATTACATTCACTTTTCCTTCGAACACATACACCCCTTCACCTTTTTCACTTTTTTCTCATAACACAAGTAATTACCCTCTCACAAACCAACTCTTCCAAACTATTTCATCCCTTGAAAAAAAAAAATCCACTATCAATCAAAATCAAAATGGTCCACCTACATAGTATGTCAAAAGTAGCCCATTTTCCTCGGGGATATTGTGAACACTTATGCCACGAGGTGTAGAGGTGACTAAATTTTAGAAATACGAAGGAAAGGGAGATCCTTCTAACCATATTGATGCCTATACTACCTTATGTAATGACTTTTTCCTTGATGATAAACTTTTGGCTAAGTTTTTTCCTAGGTCCTTACAAGATACTACATTCTTTACTAAATAACTCAATTCATTAATTCAATGAACTTTTTGATGCATTTTTCAACCATTTCCAAGTGCATATGACTCCTAAGAATATACCTTGGTCAATTTGATGAGATACAAGAATAAAAAAGAACAAAATATAACTAATTTTATCTCATGTTACCAATTGCTCTATTCCCAAATCAATTTCAAGGTTCTTGATTCCCACCTTCAAATTATGTCCATAGAAAATTTACAAAGCAAGATCCAAGACAAGCTTGCCATGATGAAATTCTCATCCTTCATGCACTTGTGTACCACCCTCTGTTATTATGAAAAAATAGTTAGTAGTCATGATCAAAGTCCACTTCTAACCAAACTAAGAAGTTTGAGCCTACAAACCAAAACAATTCCCAGCATTTTATAAAATAGAACAAAGGGTTCCTTCAATTCAATCCCCCTCAACAACCACCTCAAAATGATAATAACCAAGTAGCTATTGTTAAATCCACAATCCCCTTTAGCTATGGGGACCCAAAAAGATAACACAATGTCCCAGCTTTTAGAACAATAAATGATTACCTTACCTCCCATCAAAACACTTGATCCCAAAAAAACTTTACCCCCGAGATTTAGATCAAATGCTTATTGCCACTTTCACTGAAAAAAGGGACATGATATAGAACTTGTAAGCATCTTAAACATTTGGTGCAAGACCTTATTGATTCTAGTCTTATTTTCATTGTAGGTGTTAATGATCAAGGCAATAAGTTTGTCACCCCTCCTAACAAAAACTTTCAAATATTTACCAACCCCATGCCAAAACATAGTATCTCATTTGTCAAAGCTAGTGAAACTACTAAGACTGATGTAATGAATGTTGACATGGAAGATGAGAACATAGATACAATTCAACAAAGTCCTATGGATATTGATAAACAAGAAAAAAGTCATTCTGATTGTTTGGCTACATTGTTTGAAACTCAACATCGTAAGGGAAAACCCAAAAATCCTCTTGAAATTTCTTTCACCTCTAAAGATATACTTAAACATGTGGTTGATGGTCTTGTTTACATAGCCAACCATATCTATGATAATCCCACTAATGGGATAATAATAGTGAAGTACCTACAAATCTGCACATGAAACTACCTTAAACGTTCATTAGAAGGGTTAGTTCAAACATACAAATTTATAAATACCTCCATGAAATAACATTGTAATGCCTCAAAGGATGTTAATTAAGAAAAATAAATGAACCTATGAAAGCAACACAAGTTTACCTATTCCATGTTGGATTGGTGCTATTGTAGCAAATATCCCTTTCCCAATCCTTGTAGCTCAAAATGATGTCAAATGCCTATGTGATGGAGAGATGCAAGACTATTTCTCAATGAAGAGAGTAACCTTGCATTAAAATTTTTGTAGATCAAGATATGGGGGATTATGCTTCAATTTATAGATTTTCTTGGTGAGAGATTGGCCAATGAAATGAGGCCACTTGTCAAGCTCTGATTGGTTGAGGAGTGAGAACATTTTGGTCCATGTGCCAAGAATTTAAAATTGTTTGAGTGGGGGGACATGTAAGGCTTTTAGAATTTTAAGTTCTAAGTGGGGAACATGTTAGAATTTAATATTCTGAAAATGCATGGGTGGAGGATAAGTCAGAATTTTAAATTCTGAGTGGGGAACATGTCAGAATTTAATAATCTGAAAATGCATGGGTGGAAGATAAGTCAGAATTTTAAATTCTGAGTGGGGAATAAGTCAGAATTTAATATTCTGAAAATGCATGGGTGGAGGATAAGTCATAATTTTAAATTTTGAGTGGGGAACATGTCAAAATTTAATATTCTGAAAATGTGTGAGTGAGGAATATTCTTCCAAGATGTCATGTTGAAAGAAAATAGGGATTTTAATAAATAAATAAATTGATTTATTTGTGCAAGTGGATGATTAGGTTAATTTAATTAGGATTAAATTAGCCTAATGATGATTTGACTATTTTGACTTATTTGATTTAATAGTTCATTTATTTAAATCAGAAAATGATGGAAAATGCATTTGGATTTAATTAAATGGATGTTTGATTTATTTGATTAAAAGGTTGATGAAAATGTTTATTTACTTATGAATGCATAAGCTTAGGAGATGATATTACCTGATGAATGGATGAAGGCGAACCTAATTAATTGGTGAATGGACCTAATGTGCAACCTAGTTTAGTTGATGAATTAACCCGATCGAATGTAAAATGTTAATTTTGCATGTCTACATTTTGCCCCTCTTTGAAGCAATGTACTTGTTGTGTTGGTTCAAAGAATAAACTTGTGTCAAAATTGAAATTTTATTTTATTTTTCATATGCCCCAGTGGAAAGTACACTCGCACATTGCCCCCTCAAGAGATCGAGCGAAAATATTTGATTTGAGGGTCGATCTCGCGATAAAGAGATTCAAAATGGATGGTTATGGTCGATGATGCAAATGAGATGATTTTAAGATGCTTAGAATAACAAATCTATATTATTCCAAACAACTTAAATGATGAGATGATGTGATGATGGATGAAATGGATGATGTGATATGTGATGATTATGCAACGTGATGCTTAGACTAACATATCTATATTATGATGATGAGATAATGTGATTATGCAAATGTATGACTTATGCAAATATGATGATTTAAGAGATGCTTAGACTAAAAGATCTATATTATGATGATGAGATGGATGCATGATGGATGCATGATGAATGTATTGGTGATGATGATAAACTATTCATGTTGTGATGTTAGTGAAAAAAATGAAGAAATTAGATGGTGACAATAGGATTCAACACCAACATAAGAGATGATGATGAGAAATGATGATGATAAAGAGATGATGAGAAATGAATGATTTGCTTATCAAGGATTGGGATTTTAAAAGGGTCACTTACTTTATGTTTGATAACACGCCTAAGCACGATGCATCAAGGTATAAAGGACTAGGATGGCATGGTGCTTAGTGTGATGGACTTTGACTCAACAAATAGATAGGAGTATTCTTGTTCACACCTGACATACGGAAACCTTGCTAGGATGCACTTTAGAAGTTTTAAACATCTCAGACCAAAACACGGAAAGTTATAACCAATCAATGCAATAGTCAACAAGCTATCCAAAGCATCCTCTATACATATCTAACAAAGCAAGTATTCACCAAGTTATTTTACAAGAACATCCAACGGTTGAGGATGACAACCAGTTTATTATGGATGGTGTTATTGGGGGTGCAAGTGAGATGAGTTGGATGGATTTTTTCAAATATCTGGATTTTTTGGAGTTTTGCAATGTTTTGAGGGTATTTTTTTGGTATGTTTTGAGATTTTTAAATGTTTTGATTTTTTTATTTTTCAAATGTTTTTTGAATTTTCTGATATTTTGAACATGAGACTAACCTAAAGACCTATCCTAGGGGCCTTGGGGGCTGATCAACAGATTAGCCTTGCCTACGTTATACATGCAGAGACCATGTAGTTCAGACTGACGACTTGACCAATTTACAGATGATGATATACATGAGTAAATGTCATCTTATTATGACAGACTCCTAAAGGACTGACCTAAATGTCTCGAGGGATTATCGAAGATTAACCTTGCCTACGTTTAAGCTCAGAGATGACATAGTTCGACTAGACGACTCTTTTTTTTAACTTTTTGATAGACTTTTTAAACTCTTTTTGGATTTTGATATGTTTTGAATGTTTTTGGATTTTTTGATGTTTTGATGTTTTTGGATTTTCTGATGTTTTGATGTTTTTGGATTTTGATGTTTTGATGTTTTGGATTTTTGTTTTGATGTTTTTGGATTTTCTAATTTTTTGATGTTTTTGGGTTTTATGATTTTCTGATGTTTTTGGATTTTCTAATTTTCCAGACTTTAAGATCATACACGAATTGGATCTGATGAGAACGTGCCCCCAGTGTGATGCAATAGACTACTCCGATAAAGGAAGGACAAACTGACCTTGCGGATGGGCCGAGTAGTACTAGGAAGGATCATGATACGAACACAACACTAAGATATGGTGCAGATGTGAGTGGATGAGTGATGGATGGAGACCTAAATGCGATGAATGATGGAAGCGAAATGGATGGATGATGCCGAACAAGCCGCAAAGATCCTAGTGGATGGAAAGTGCTTATTTACACAAGGTGCCTATTTTCCAGGTTTTCACTGAGGTACTTGCCCAAAGTGCCACCAAAGTGGTTTTCACTGGAGGACAATTTTATCTTTACTATTTTTGATCTTTTTTTTAATTTTTGGATTTTTCTTTTTTTATTTTTTTGTTGTCACCAAGATGCCTGTTTGCCAGGTTTTTGCCGAAGTAACCATTTTTTCAGGACATTTTTTGATTTTTTGGTTCTATACCTTGAGAGATTTAGGCATAAATTTTTTTGAGATGGGAGATATTCATGGGTTCTTGTAGAGGTTACACTTCGGGTGTTGATAATTGATATGCCCCTGATTTGTAACTTGCTGTGATGACGAAAGGTCCTAACCAATTAGGTTCAAACTTTCCTTTGCTACTTGGGTTTGGGACATTCTTTTGATTTTCTTTTAAGACTAGTTCTCTGACTTGGAAAGTCCTGCTTCTGATTTTCTTGTTGTAGCTCTGTTTGAGTCTATTATGATAGACTTGCAAATGATTTAAAGCCTCTATTCGTCTCTTTTCTAGTAGCTTTCTTTTTTAGTCTTGATACTATGTATTCTTCATCCGTGATGAGGTTTTGCAGCACTATGATATCCTGAGGGATGGGAGCTCGATCTCGATTGGGAGTACCACTTCTGATCCGTAGACCAGGGAGAATGGGGTGGCTCCGGTGGGTGTGTGGATGCTAGTTTGATAGGCCCATAGGGTAGGATTAAGCTGCAGATGCCAGTCACGACCTACATCAATGACTATTTTCTTGAGGATTTTGAGGATAGTTTTGTTTGTAGCTTCTGCTTGGCCATTGCCTTGGGGATAGTACGGGGTGGATAAGCGATGTTGGATTTTGAATTTTTTGCATAAGTCGCAAGACATCTTGACTTTTGAATGGTGTCCCATTATCTGAGATAATGGCTTGTGGAACACCATAGCGGCATATGAGATAGTTTAAGATGAACTTAGAAATCTACTTTCCAGTGATATACATCATGGGTATGGCTTCCACCCACTTTGTGAAGTACTCAGTTGCAGTTATGATAAAATTGTGCCCGTTGGATGAGGTGGGTATGATTTTTCCAATGAGATCTAGTCCCCACTACGAGAAGGGCCATGGTGTGATGATAGGTTGGAGCTCTTGAGCTGGAACATGGATGAGGTCCCCATGCTATTGACATTGTAGACACTTTCTGGCATGATCATGTGTTTCTCTTTCCATTGTGGGCCAATAATACCCCATCCTCAACAATTTCTTGGCAATGGTCATTCCACTCAAGTGTGAACCACAAATTACCATTATGAACTTCAATTAGAGCAGTTAATGCCTCCTCAGAGTTTAAACAGCATAGTAAGGTACCTTTTATGCTTCTACGGTATAAGGTATCTCCTAGGATGACAAATCTAGATACCTTTTTAATAAAGGTTCATTTTAGGCTTGATGGTAGGTTAGCGGGTATGACTCCTATTCGAAGATAAGTGTAGATATCATGATACCAAGGATCGCCAGGACCAACGATTACACACGCATATTCTGATTCTGGTACCTCAAATTCTGGAATGAGAAGTTGCTCAATCAGAAATTCATATTTCGGCATGTTGTGAGGGATGTCTAATAAGGACCCAATTGTAGCCATGGTGTCTGCTGCTCTGTTGTTGGTTCTAAGAATCTAGTCAAATGTTATGTCAATGAAGGATTCCTTTAAAGTCTCCACTAGTTTCTTGTATGGAGTGAGCTTATCATCCTTAGTTTGATACTCTTTATTGACCTAATTTATGATTAACTGAGAGTCTCCATATACCTTGACAGCTATGATGTTCCATTGTACCGCTATCCTGAGGCCTATAGTCAATGCTTTGTATTCTGCTATGTTGTTAGTGCAAGAAAATGCCAATTTATATGACTTCGATATGCAGTCTCCTTGTGGGGTGATGAAGAAGACACTAGCTCCTGATCCATGTTGTGTATATGATCCATCGAAGTACAGTTTCCAATGATCAACTACGTTGAGGTTAAAGATGGATTCATTTGGAAACTCTGAGACAAGAGGATTCTCGGAATAGATAGGTGCTTCTGCTAGGTGATCTATAATGACCTGTCCCTTAATTGCTTTCCTCTCCACATACTCTATATCATACTCTAATAGTATCATTACCCATTTTTCCATTCTGCCTGTGAGCATTGCCTTGGATAAGAGATACTTAAGGGGATAAATTTGTGCAATGAGCTTTATCTTATGTGCCAACATGTAATGTCTGAATTTTTGGGATGCAAACACTACTGCTAGGCATGCTTTTTCAATGAATGAGTATTTTAGCTCATGATCAACCATTGTTCTACTAATATAGTAGATAGCCCTATCGGTTCCATTTTCATCATGTGGGGCTAATAGAGCCCCAAGGGTTGCTGTTGTTGTCGACACATATAGGATCAGTGGCTTCTTTGGAATGGGCAACATTAAGACTAGCGGTGTCAGTAGATATTCCTTTATTTTGTTGAATGCCTCTTTGCACTTGGTATCCCATTTGTACGCTACTCCCTTGTGGAGTAGGTGAAAGTATGGGTTCTGCTTATCTGCTAATTATGCTATGAACCTTCTAATGGATTGGAGCCTTTCTTGGAGACCTCTCAGTTGTTTTAAATTCCTTGGTGCTTCCATCTCGAGGATTGCTTTAACTTTTGCAGGATCCACCTCGATACCCCTCATGGAGACTATGTATCCAAGTAATTTTCCTAATTGTATGCCGAAGACGCACTTCTTGGGATTTAGTCTGACTTTGTATTCCTCTAATCTGTCAAAGATAGCACTTAGGGTTGCTATATGATCTTTTCTCTTTCTTGACTTAGCTAGGATGTCGTCGACATAGTCTTCAACTATTTTGTGAATCATGTCATGGAAGATCAATGTCATGGCTCGTTGATATGTTACTCCTACATTCTTTAGGCCGAATGGAATCATATTCCAGCAGTAGGTCCCCCACGGACAAGTAAAAGTTGTCTTATGTTGGTCTTCTTTTGCTATCATAATCTGGTTATATCCTGAAAATCCATCCTTTAATGATAACATCTCATGCCCTGCTGTCATGTCCACTATCATATCGATATTGGGAAGTGGAAAGTAGTTCTTGGGACATGCTTTGTTCAAATCTCTAAAATCCGTATAGATTCTGATGGTTCCGTTAGGTTTTGACACAGGTACCAAATTGGACACCCATTTTGGGTAATCAATTGGTCAGATAAATCTTGCATCTAGCAACTTTTTGAGCTCCATTTTGACAAACAAGGCAACTTGAGGATGCATTTTTTAGAGTTTTTGCCTGATAGGTTTTGCATTTGGATACACCGCTAAATGATGGACCATAGTCTCTGGATCAAGCCCTAGCATGTCAGCATAACTCCACGTGAAGTTTATTTGTTTTTCCTTTAGGAATGCTGCTAGGAGTTCTTGTTCTTTTGTTAATAGTGATTCCACATAGAATGTGATATGTGGGGTCTCCTCTTTTCCTATGTTGACTAGATTGCACTTTTTGGCCAAGACTGTTGATTTCTCCTAATGAATAGCTCTTAAGGGAAGATTGAATCCTTCATCCTTGGGTGCCTCAAAGAGGTTTTCACCATTAGATACGTCCTTTATTTTTACTATTTTCTTGTTAGAGAGTGCCACAATGTGGTTTTTGCTCAAGGACTTGGATATGATTCTTAGTTTCTCACTTTTGCAATTGAAGGATTCAATCGTTTCCCCATAATAAGATTGTGTGTATAATTCCATTATGAACCCTACCTTATGATCCCCATCTGGGATGTTATCCCTCAATCCTATGAATTCTGAGAGTGCTTCATCGTTTTCTAATGTATCAAGAACTAGTGGTCCTCATTGGTCATAGTCGATCAGTTGAGGGTATACTAAACAGATCTCATGATTTTGATGATCAGATTTGAAGGAAAGGGTACTAATCATATAAAAAGTGGTATCTTTGAATAACCTAGTGAGATTGGATATGATATCTTCATCATCGCTACTAATATAGGGCTCAGTTATGAAGTTATGTGTGTTGCTACCTGTGACTATTGGTGAGTGTACTTGTACTAGCACTGGTTGAGGAAAGGCATTGGTAGATCTAACTGGAGGACTTCGGCCACGTATGGTTATTCTTAGAGGGGTACATCCAAGACCAAGATATGTTATGGGTTGCGTCTCTAGTATGATTGGTATCATAAGCCCATTGTTGTTTTGTCCCAATCGTTGGTTTCTGTCATAAACCATTGCAAGCATCATTTGGAAACCTTTGCTTCTTTCATCCATTAGGAAATTAGCTGTTGGTCTTTCATCTTGTCATAGCATGTGAGATGGGTCTATCTCAATGTCCTCTTGGCCAAGATCTCCCCAACTTGTGAATTTAGGATATTCTTCAGGAGATGTTTGAGATGTGGAAGCTTGATTTTGTTGTGGGCATCGTTGTGATCTAGGAGATTGTGGTAACTCTCCTATCACAAAAGCATTATTAGGGATCCTATAGCTTTCACAACCATCTTCTTGAATGATGAGCTTGATGTCGAAGATGGTGGGAATTGCGGGGATGGTGGGTGTCTCTGTCGCAGAAGTGGATGTGAGAGTGGTAGAGTCGATGTATGACATGAATGGGCCCTCATCATTCTTTGGCACTTGAGGGATTTTGTAGTACTTGGCCTCAAGATTTATGCAATATGAAAATGGTTCAGGATCTCCATGGATAGTAACCTCTTGTCCATTATGTGTTAATTTCACACATTGGTGGAAGGTTGATGCTACGGTTTTCATCACATGGATCCATGGGCATCCCAAGAGCATGTTATATGGAAAATCGAGGTCCAAGACCTGACAGGTAGTTTCCATGAGCATCAACCCTACTTGAATAGGGAGTTTGATTGTACCCTGAGACACTCTTTCTTGGTCATCGTATGCTCTTATTGTGATGCCTTTACCATTGTCAATGTAATCTTCTACTATTTTTAGTTGCTTGATAAGGCTAAGAGAATAGATGTTCAGACCTGCACCTCCATCCACCAAAACCCTTTTGATTTTGCTCTTGTTCACAATGACCTCCAAGTGAAGTGTGTGATTGTGAGATGGTTGGGCGGGAAAATCTTGGTCAGAAAACATAAGGAGATTAGGTGTTATGATGTTTCCAACCATAGCTTGGAATTGTTCCGCATCGAGATCTATGGGGACGGTGGATGAGGCTAGTGCTTGCAGGTGTTCTCTTGAGCTGATCTACTACACTGTAACCATTAGGAGTAGACCTAGAGGAAGGGGCTTTGGTTGGTTGGGATGAGCCTGCAATGGTGACTTTCCTGCCTCTTGTGGTGACTCCACAATCTTTGGCATGGGCGCCCTTGATGGTGATGACCATGCAGTCTTCATTTAGGGAGGCGACAACTATTCGTATACATGATTTACACTGCCTTTTCCTTTATCTTTGTTGTTGCTATTTCCCTTGTTGTCATGATTTGGCATCGGATTCGTGTAGATTTTAAGGTCCTGATTGCCTATTGGTTGTTCCACATCGATGATTCTTTTGTCAATGAGATCTTGAATGATATTTTTAAGTCTCATACAATTGTTGTGGTGTGACCTTTAATCTTATGAATTTTGCAGAGTTGATTTTTGTTGTACCAAGGGGGTTTGATGTCAGGTTCTTGGTAATTTTCAAATGTAGGTGCTTTGATGAGTTTTTCATTGATGAGCTTTTTCATGATGTCTTCAAGTGGTTCCCCTAGAATAGTGTATTTTCATTTTGGATAACTCGTGGATTGGGGTGGTCCTTTTTGATCATTAAGGTTATTGATAGTAGGATTGTTATTGTGTTGATATGTTGTGTGATGGGTGTTTTGGCGTTGATTTTGGATTTGCGGTGTGGGTGTGTTTGGGTGTGGACCACTAATGACCACTTTGGCATCTACGACACCATCATTAGTAACGTTCTTGTTCCTTTCCCATGTGTGAGGTTTATCATTACAAGTGGATGATGGGTGGTTGTTTTGCGGTTCATGATATGATGTTGATTCCATAGGTTGAGTCACAAGGGCTCTTTCGATGCTAAGCACTTTGGGGATCAACTGATCATATGTGGTGATTCCTTGAACCTTGAGATGAAATGACAAGCGGTTTTCAAGGTTGGCTATGATCGTGCAGACTTGTTGTTCTTCTGGGATGGTCCACTTGCTCCAATTGGCCTTGGATTGTCATCATTGAAGGAATGAAGCAAAAGATTCATTCTTTCCTTGTTTTAGAGAGAATAGTTCTTCAAGACTGACATCCATTGTGATGTTACATGCGTAGTTTGTAATGAATGCATCCCTGATTTCCTAGAATGTTCTGATGCCAGAGTGTAAGTGAGAGAACCATTCTATAGCGTGGCCTGCCAAGCTCCTAGGGAATAGCCGCATCAAATACGTGTCATCATATGCCACCTCCATGCATTGAACCTAGAATTCGCTGATGTGATCTTCATGGTTTCCCATCCCGCAGTATTTGTCAAATTTAGGGATTTCAAATCTCTTAGGTAATGGTTTCATTTCTAAGCTCCTATCAAATGGATAGGGACACAATTGCTTGGTGTTTTGGTCATTCGCCCTAATTGAAGGTCGAGCACTTGTTGTGAGTGCAACCTGAGTTGTTTCATTACATCATTCTGTGTATCAGGAGGTGGGATGAAAGTGTTTTGGGGTGTTTGAGTCATTGGTTGGATGGATGGGTTGGTTGGTGCATTGTTTGATGGTATTTATATGTTGTGGTGGGCGAAGTAGGCTTCTACTTGCTTTCATTTGAACAACACTTGTTGTTCATCTTGTTGTGCTATGATTTGTGCTTGTTTTTGCGCTTGTTACTGTTCCAACAATGCTTGTTGTTGCTCTTGCTATTGTTCCCACAATGCTTGTTGTGGGATTGCTAGTTCCACTACTTCTTGCTATTCTTGATATTGCTTTAGTGCTTGTTGGTATGCTTGCCACTATGTTGCTTGTGCAAGAATTTGTGCCTGTGCTTCCGCTTGTTGTGCTTGTTTTTCAGCTTGTGCTTGAGTTTGAGCTTGAGCTTGCGCTGCCTGTTGTTTTAATAAGAGTTATGCTTGAGTGATTCTTTGTGCTTGCAATGCTTGAGCAGCTTGTGATTTTTTTGTTGTTGTAACAATGCTTGTGCTTGTTGCGCTTGTTGTGTTTGTTGTGCTTATGAAGCAGCTTGTGCAGCTTGGGTGATTTGTGTAGCTTTAGTGGCTTGCTGAGTAGCTATGTGTATGGCTTTTTTTTTTTGGACTTGTTGGTATCCTCTTTTGAAGGCAACTTGCAATGCTATGTTATATTGGTTTGATGTGGTGAATGTTGGTTGTGGTGGGGGTGGTGGTGGATTTGGAATATCGTTCGTGGTGGTATTGAATGGTGATGTTGTGTTAATTATTTGATTAGTGCATGGCGATTTTGGTGTAGTAAGTGGTGTCATTGATGTGATTGGCCCTTGGGAGACCATGCTTTGTGATGATGTGGGGGTGTTTGATGATGTTACCATTGCTTGTGTATTTGTCATTTGTTGTTGCGATATTAACAAAAAAAATTGGGCATTTGGTGTAATGCTTTGATTGATGGTTGGGATATTGTTTTCATTGATGTTTGGTAGAGGAGGAAGCCCTAAACCAAGGAGTGGTATGGATGATAATGGTAGTGGTGGGATAGGTGGAAATGTAGGGGGTGTTAGTTGTTGCATGGTGTCGAATATTCCCCCTGGTCTGAACATATCTCCCTCTTCTTGTGAATTTGTGAGAACAGGTGTTTGTGGTGCTCCATAAAAAGATGTTGATGATGGGTCATAATGTAAGGTGAGAGGAACATTTTTGTGCAACAGATTTTGGGAGATGTTTTGTTCCAATGTGGTGTTTGCATCCAAGTTTTGGTTACTAACAAGGTGATGTGATTGGAGAGCTTTGAGAAGTGTGTTTCCCTTGTTAACGTTGGGTTGAGTTGGAGCGAATGATGTTGTGAGTTGTGGGATATTCTGCGTGATGTTTTGAAATGGGGGTGCAGATGAAATGGGGATGGTGGATGAGATTGGTGGAAAAGATCTCTCTACTATAGTACTCACATCAAAATCAGAAGGCAACTTGGCCCCTTGTTTTGCTAGTTCAAGCATGTACAAGGAAGGGTTAAGTCTCATCATGATGTTGATGATTCTATGGTTGTTTGGATTTCAGAGCATTTTTGTCATTTCTTCACGAGACATTCCAAAAGTGAGGTCCTCTCCTTGGTCTTCTTCTTGCGGATTTTTTGATGTTGTGGAAAGGTTAACCGTGAGCATTCCGGACCCAATAAGATTCATTTCTGGAGTAGTTTGACTCAATTCACTTGAAGCAGGTGTTTCCTTGTTGGCTTCCATGCTCTTCTTGTGTTGAGATCTAGTTTGAACCATAAAACAAGGATCAATTTTCAAGGATGGGAAATAGATCTCTTGACTCCTTTGGATTGATCTTTATTTTATGCACCAAAGTAGAAAGTTTTTAGAATGCTTTAAGGATCAAATGCTATGATATGATGATTATGTTAGGGATGGATGATACGAATTTTTTTGGCTTTTGATGAATCCTGAATGAGACACTAGGCTTTTAGGACTTGCAAATTTTTATTTTGATTTTGGTTTTGGGATTTTGTCCTTGGGTTTGATTCAGATTTTGATTTTGAGGAGATAGATCCTAAGATGTTTGGATGATTATCTAAGGATGAATTTTCTCAAATGATGATAATTTGAATATGTGCGAGGCAAAGGATGCATCTACCCACACTTATCCAAACAAGATGATAGTTTCACTAAGCATACGACGAAGGATTCATCTTCATATACTAAGCTAAACAAGATGGTTTTGATAACTCTTGTCTAAGCATATGCAAAAGGATGTATCTACACATACCTAGGCAAGGTGATTTTGATCATGTTTTTAAGGATTTCATCTCAAAGATTTTGATGATTTTGAATTTGTCCAAAAAAGCCTAGTATTAGGGATGATTCCAAGATTTTCAAAAAGGTGATTATGAGATGGACTTTGTTTTGATGTTTTTGAAGGATGGATGAAAAGGATTTTGATTTGATTTGATCCTAAGATGAACCTAAAAGGACACTTTGTTTTCCTAGATCTCGGTATTGAAGAACAAGTTTTTCTTTAAACAAGATGTTCAAACTCTCTGAAAAGATTTGGGTTTTGGCAATAATAGAACGAATATAGACCAGGATTGTTTCTTGAAGCCTTCTTGTAAAAGTTGAAAAGCATTCTTTGTCTGACTTCATATAACATAGAAAGGTGTTCTTGATGGGCTATCAAACTAAGGGCTTTCACCTTTGGTTTCTTGATCTTGACTTTGCGTTAAATCATTGAAGGCACATGTGTGGGGTCCAATTGTTTTTAGCCTTTGTTTAATGAATTCTTTTTACCACAAACACACTCTTGATTAGACTTCAAACTGAATGTTCAATGTCTCAACTTTGTCTCATTTCACAAGGTATATTATGTGAAACTTTGATGAATTTAAGGCAAAAATTACCTATTGTTTAACTTTAGGGGGTAAATTGAGATGTAAATTCAAGTGCTTAGGAACCTCTAAGGATGGAATCCCAAGGGCAAGCAACAACACAAGAATTTGTTCAATGATATTTTCCTCCTAAAGGGTTTGAAATTTTGAAAATCATGTTGAATGTTTGGTTTGCAAATGTTTTTGAATACAACACTGTGTTTTCAAACTAAGACAAGTACACACCCTATGGATGTGTTAGATAATATTTGTTGAATCCCCACTTGGAAAAGTCTAGCTATGCTTATCTTTAGCGAATGGCTAGATGCTTGACCCCACTGGCTCCCCTCCACGACACTCACTTATATGGGCCAGCCAAGCATCAACACCCATGAACCTCCCATGGCATGTTTTCCATTTCTACTAAAGATCGTAAAAGTGTGGGGCGGCTTTAGAATGACCATTCTTACACCAAAAAATAGATGAAGGATTTTGGAAAATTCTAGTACATGGGTTCTAGTAAGGACTTTCCATTCATGGAGATTGACCCATACGACAAGAGTCCCCTTTTGGATCCATCTTGTTAGAGCCAACCATGTGATACTGGCATTTAACCAATACCCACATTTATATCCTGGCTGGAAATACTCTTGGCTTTAGAGTGTTACTGGTTGATTCCTTCCCTTGGGTGAGTACTTTTCCCCCAAGGCAGGCTCTCTAGGATAAACAATAGCAAAAAAACACACTCATAGTTCGATCAACCTTTGTTTAGAAACAAAGGGAGAACACATGTCGTATGTTTAATCACACTCGCACCATATGTTGTTCAATTTTAAGCCCAAATCAAAGTGTGGAGGTGATCACTTTATCTTACACCAAAATCACCAAAAAGGCCTTTTAATTCTCAAGATCGCTTGGAGGCACGAGAGAAGTGCATACGTCCTTTTCAATGACTTTAGTTTAAGTAAGTAACCACAAAACAAAGCAAACATACATTCATTTTATCCTTTCAAAGCAATTTGTGAGTTCGTTTTAAGCACCAAAAATCAAGTGTGGAATTTGTTTGTTTAATTTGTTTATCCTTAAACAAAATCTAGTGGATTTGTTCTAAGATTCATTTTAAGCCCCTTTCCATGAAAATAAAAAATGTTCCTTCTAAGATCCCAAAAGAGGTGAGTTGATCTGAAACAGAAAACTAAAGTGGGAAATAGATGCTCTAGATTACTTCAATAAGGATTAAAAAATGCTTTTTTCAAGTTTCAACGATCAAACTCCAATTTGGTTGCTTTCGCTTGACTTCAATGCTTGATTCCAATGCTTGATTCAAATGTTGATTTCAATGTTGACCTTTACATTTTTCTTTTCTTCTTGTACCCTTTTACCTTTCACTTTCACTTCGTTTGTACCTCCTTTATACCTTGTGCCTTTGTTTGTTCCTGTCTCACCCTTTCATAGAACATCTTTACCATATTAAAACATAGACCTGTGGAAGTACAATAACAATTATTAGTGTAATGGAGCAACATTACTTACACATTATAAACATCAAGCCAATAAAACTACACTGTCAACTACAAATATTGAATTTAAAACTACTATCTGCTAACTACAAAGTTGACAGGTTGGCCATGAAATAATAATCCTTTAATAATTTATAAGCCCAAGCGCAATCCATCTTTTATTTGCAAACAATTGAGCACTTTATATAGCTTATTCTTGTCTTAAACAAATCTCTATTTTAGTTCTTATCTTGTCTTTAATTAGTAGTTAGGGTGGGCCAGTCCTGTTCTAAAGAAGACAGAAAGGAGATACACACCATTAATTTTTCTAGAGAGTCAGAATCATGAAACATTCAAAAGGAAAAACTTCTAGATATGTAAACTGACATAAGAAGGAAAATATGCATTGAACCATTAACTAGATATATCTAACACCGTAGATTTCCTTTTACCAGTGCCGCAGATTATGCATGTGAACACTGACAGCAATCAACATCCAAGTACATTAATTATTCATGTATCACTTTGACTGATCGATCCTTTACTCTTTGTAATAAATTTGTAGGACTCAGCGCGAAATAAGTTAGGAAATGTCAGAAAGAAGTAAATACGAGTTGGTGTGTGACTACACCATAGTGAAAACATATATCTCAAGAATTTAAAAACTGTGAATAATAAATGCAATGCACACATACTCAGACTAAAAACTCCTTACCTAATCCGATTGAAAGATTTATGATGAGAGAAAAGGGGTCGCTACAAGATACAACACTCAAATGGTAATGTAGCATTTACTCTAGTCGCATTTGTGGCCTTTACTCTAGAAATTTGACACTAAAGTTCCTTTTTTCTGTTTGGTGTACACAATCAGTAGTATTCATTTGGCGTACAGGGAATATTTGACACTAAAGTTCCTCTTTTTTGTTTTAGCTATTTCACTGTGAGAGAAATGCGTAGATCTTAGGGAACATCTAAAATTTTCAGATCTGGCGAATGATGTTTCATTACTGCAAAATGAATATAGACAAACAGATGCCTTTTGGCAGTGAACCTTTTATGTGTGCCAAAATGAAATTTTTTCCAAAACTAGGTATGGACATCCATCAAAGCATGAGGCATGAAGAAATTTTTCAACTGTAATAGTTGCAGCCAAATATATATGTAAACACTATTAAAGATTTGATTTTTATCTATCACTAATGATTGAGCCAGATGCACTGGACTTCACAATCCTCGTGAAAGATTTTGTTATTGTCAACAAAAGATTATCAGCTTTTGGATATGATTTCAGAAAATTATTAGATTTGTTGATCTCTAATTTTGATGCCATTCATAGTTTGTTATAAATCACATATCAATCAAAATAAAAGATAGAAAAAATAAAAAAAATTCTTTAGGAAAAATTTTGAACTCACGCTCCTGTCACTTATTGATTGGTAATTTATGATGAGAAATGAGAGATCATTGCAACATACTAAGCTCAAATGGCAGCATGGTATTTATTACAGCCACATGCCTGAAGACATTGAAGGCCTGTCAATGCTTAAAGAAGAAGGCATATGAACTTTTAGGTCAATGCATTTAGCAGGTGTAAATAAAAGCCAACAAACTCCACCATATTTTCCAATGTGTGAGGTAAAACCAGCAAGCTCCACTTTTCTTTTTATTTTTTATTCTAAAAAAAAATGATACGCCTAGTTGGAATAACACAACCAATGGATAAAAAGTTGTGTATTTTGTAGCAAAAGGTAGAGCTCAAGAGTTAACCAGAGATTTTATGAGGGTAACATCTATAGAATAAAGAACTCTAATTCAACACTTAAAGAAATCAGAATAACGGTGACAAGGCACAAAATATTTCAAGATGGAAAATGTCTACATAATAACGAACTCTAATTCAGCACTTAAAGAAATCAGAATAATGGTGATAAGGCGTGAAATATTTCATGGGCCCTCCTTCTAGCGCCAAGATGAAGCACCTACAAATCTACACATGAAACTACCTTAAACGTTCATTAGAAGGGTTAGTTCAAACATACAAATTTATAAATACCTTCATGAAATAACATTGTAATGCCTCAAAGGATGTCAATTAAGAAAAATAAATGAACCTATGAAAGCAACACAAGTTTACCTATTCCATGTCGGATTGGTGCTATTGTAGAAAATAGCCCTTTCCCAATCCTTGTAGCTCAAAATGATGCCAAATGCCTATGTGATGGAGAGATGCAAGATTATTTCTCAAATGAAGAGAGTAACCTTGCATTAAAATTTTGTAGATCAAAATATGGGGGATTATGCTTCAATTTATAGATTTTCTTGATGAGAGATTGGCCAATGAAATGAGGCCACTTGTCAAGCTCTGATTGGTTGAGGAGTGACAACATTTTGGTCCATGTTCCAAGAATTTAAAATTGTTTGAGTGGGGGGACATGTAAGGCTTTCAAAATTTTAAATTCTGAGTGGGGAACATGTCAGAATTTAATATTCTGAAAATGCATGGGTGGAGGATAAGTCAGAATTTTAAATTCTGAGTGGGGAACATGTCAGAATTTAATATTCTAAAAATGCATGGGTGGAAGATAAGTCAGAATTTTAAACTCTGAGTGGGGAACATGTCAGAATTTAATATTATGAAAATGCATGGGTGGAGGATAAGGCATAATTTTAAATTTTGACTGGGAAACATGTCAGAATTTAATATTCTAAAAATGCATGAGTGCGGAATATTCTTCCAAGATGCCATGTTGAAAGAAAATAGGGATTTTAATAAATCAATAAATTGATTTATTTGTGCAAGTGGATGATTAGGTTAATTTAATCAGGATTAAATTAGCCTAATGATGATTTGACTATTTTGACTTATTTGATTTAAATAGTTGATTTATTTAAATCAGAAAATGATGGAAAATGCATTTGGATTTAATTAAATGGATGTTTGATTTATTTGATTAAAAGGTTGATGAAAATGTTTATTTACTTCTGAATGAATGACCTTAGGAGATGATATTACCTGATGAATGGATGAAGGCAAACCTGATTAATTGGTGAATGGACCTAATGTGCAACCTAGTTTAGTTGATGAATTAACCCGATCAAATGTAAAATGTTAATTTTGCATGTCTACAAATAGATCCCACCTATGGAGAGAACATTATGACCAAGGAATTCTTACGTATTCATGAACTCTATCAAGATATATATGATAAACCAAAAGCATGGATCAAGACCATAATGGTTTTTCCTTCCCTACGATGGGATCAATCACCCTACCATTGCAAATAGGACCAAAAATATTAGACATCTCATTTTTCATCATCCCACAGACAATTTTCTGTGAAGATTGGCTATCCATGGCTTCACTCCATGAATGTAGTCCCTTTACTTGTACATAAATGCTTAAAGTTTCCCTTTGAAAATGAACTATTCATCATCCATCATAGTGGCTTTAACCATTTCTCCTCCAAAGGAAACATTTCCTTGGACTTCTATTTGCATAAGCCTATAGAACCTATAAAACCATGACAAGAGTTATTTTTCTTGTCTTATCAAAAGTTCAAGGAAAAGAAGATAGCAAAAATATCCCTCTGAAACATGTCCCCACCCACCACCAAACCGACCATCTTGAACAAAACCATGATTGAACCTAAAGAAGTTCCAAACAACCAAGACCAACCTAAGCCATAACCTTCACCCACCTCCTACAAAAGACCAATAGACAATAAAAATAATCCCATCACATTGCCTACAATAAAACAAGTATAAAAAGTCAAAGAGAAAGTAGTCAAACAACCCGCCATGGTTTCTTTTGTTCCTCCCCTTAGGGAAGAAAGGAAACATATGGTTGATCAACCCACTCCTACACAAACAAAACTAAAAGAAATAGAAGAAATAGAGGTGCTAGAGAGCGTAGGAATAGACATCGTACCCTTGCTCGTAGGTTACATGAAGAATGAAATAAATAAATCAAGATCCAAACTTGACTAAAGCAATGCATGATGACTTTACTCTTAGCACAAAACAAAACAATCCAATATAACAACCACAACAAGAGTTGAACTCTTCCATGGAAATTATCATTCAACCTCCTATTTTGGTCAACTTAGACAATGATGAAGAGGTTGCTAAACTTGATGAAGAGGTGCATAATGAATTGAATACATTTTTTTCCTCTTCCATGAGCTTAGATGGAAAATATTCTACAAAGAGTGTTGAACCTAGTGCTACCCTTAGTTTGGAACTTTCTCTTGTCCCTTTGGCTAGATGCTCTCCTTTGATATATAATGAACATGACTGGGAGGTAGATGACCTTCTTTAGGTTGGCTCACATGTTCCTTACTAGTCCTTTACATTATTTATTTCTTTTTATTTTTAGTGATTTCATGTGTGTAATGTGATCCCCTATTACGTACTATTTGATGTTCTCTCTCTCTTTGTGACATTCCTCTATTTTTACCTTCCTTCTTCTCTATGTCATAAATATTTTAATTTTCACCCTTTATCTCTTCTTTGTCTTTTTATCCTTTTGAGCATGACACTAGGATTCGATACATTCATGTATCTCCCATGTTGACCCAAAAGGATTTTTCTTTTTTATTTTTATCTCTTTTCTTTGTCTCGTGTTTTCCTTTGGAGATGATGCAAGGCATTGATATATTCATGTCTCTTCCATGTTGACCCAAAATATTTTTTCTTTTTTCCCTTTATCTTTTCTTTTGTCTTTTTTTCCCTTTCTAGGATACTGAAGGCATTGAGACATTCATGTCTCTTCCATGTTCACCCAAAAGGCTTTTTCTTTCTTTTTTTTATCTCTTCCCTTTGTCTTGCATTTTCCTTTTGGGGATGACATAAGGCATCAAGACATCTGTGCCTCTTTAATGTTGAGTAAAGAGGCTTTTTTTTTTTTCTTTTATCTTTTGGCTTGTGCTTCCCTTTTGGGGATGATGCAAGGAATCGAGACATTCATGTTTCTTTCATGTTGACCCAAAAGGTTTTTCTTTTTTTTCATTCTCTTTGTGTCATTCTTCCAGTTCTATGTGTATTTGGGGAATGATGACAATTCCAAGCTCTCAAAAAAATATTGCAGCAAGAACATATTGACCCCAAATCCATAGATCCCTTATGTGTTTTGTATTTTTATTTTTGGAGCAACCCCTCTCTTTTATTTTTCCCTTACATGAAACAACTTAAAGTAATTGAAATGTATGACCTGGCATAGGGCTTTCCAAGTTGGCTCTAATGTCTTTTTTATTATTAGAATTTATCATTTGCTACTTTAAAGTAATTTCTCACAACATGGTTTTTAGCAATTTCTTTAAAGTGAGGGCATATATTGGCATTATTCTTTTGCATATTTCTTTTTCATGGTTCAAAGTGTAGTCTTCTTATTTCAAAGGATGTGGTTTTTTCTTTGTGGATGAAATTGGTTGTTATGTCCCTCAAGAGTGTGATCTATCTTAGCATATTACATTCCTCTTAGTGGCTTGATGTGACACACTACATCCCATAAGTTTTGAATCTTTTATTCTTTGATTGGTCCTCTCTTGGAGATATTAGGCACAATGTTCCCTAAGTTAGGATCTTGCATGAACTAAGCAAGACTCCTTTGAACATCCCTTATTTTTGTATTTAAATTTATATGGCCACCTTACATAACACAGCTTGCATTCCTAAAGAGCCATCTTGTTTTCTCATGAGCTCTAAGCATATGAAGTTTTTCTTGTCTCATGAGGCTAGAAAATCATTTTTTGTGTGTGGCGCCTTATTAAAGTTATCATGGGGTATAAATTTGGTATGGTTTGAGAAGGAAGCATGACTAAGGCATGACTTTCCCCATATGAACTTGTGTGTGTGTGAGAGTGCATACTAGCAATGAGTGTATGTGTCTCACCTTCTAGGAATTCTCACCCAATGCACATGAAGGAATTACATTACCTTAGAGTGAGTATGCATTTTTTAGATAAAAAACCTAGATCTGATCCACATTACGATGGACAAATGATTGAAGCTTGATCTGACTCTCTTTTATCATTTTACGTTTTCTCTTTTCCATATTTTACAATGTATTCTTATGATTTTTTGTTTCTCTTTATATCATTCTCATGTGTGTTCTTTTGTTCCTATGTTGGTTTTTCATGGGATCTTAATCTTGGGGGCTTGATCACCCCCTAAATCATTGTTGTCCCATATTATTGGCATTGGTACACTTTGACCCCTCTTGATGCATTTTTTTATACTTTAGTGTGATTTTGAAGCAAGTTCATCCTCACAATAAAGTGGGGGCTAAATGTAGTGTCAAAAAATGTAGTTGTGGAAATTTTAACACTTGTTTGGTCCCTCCTTGTGAATTTAGGCTTAATGTTGCTTTGATTTATGGTTGTAATGTGGTTAACACGTTCACGTTAGGTATTGGGCCCTTGTGCACAAATGAATTTAAATGGTACCTTTCTAAAGTGTTGTGAAGTGTTGTAACTCACTTTCACACTTTTCTAAGGTCTTATTAATTAATTATGCCTAATAAACCTCTTTTTAATCTTAATCTTGCCTTATTTTAAGTGTTCTAAAGTGTTGTAACCCACTTTCACACTTTTCTAGGATTTTCATTAATAATTGGGATTTCTTGCGCTTTAATTGGCCCTATTTTGCATCCACAAGCCTCATTTAATGCATATTTTTTAGGATAATCATGACACCAATCATTAGCCAATCATAATTCAGGTGTTTTAGGTTTGAATTGTGTAGATTTAGTGATTTGGGACTCATTCACAACCTTGGACGAATGAATCCTACCTAGAACCCTTGGTCTCAAACCTGATTTCACACATTTTTAAGCATTTTTAAAATTGGTCCCAAAATTTATGCCTGGTGGGGCTCATTTTCCACCTTGGAAGAATGAGTCCAATGTGGCCCAAAATAAAAATTAATTCAAAATTTTGGTGGGATTTTATTCTCCTAGATTTGATGATGACTTGTAGTGTTGCAATTTTAGGAATTCTTACATAATTGAGTATAAAGACAAGGTTCTTTCACTTATTTTCATATAACAAGCATTCAAGTGATCCTTATAGCAAGTTTGAGTTCAAAAGATCATTCAAGTGTCTTTGACGGAAAATTATCAAGCATTTTATAGCAACGTTCAAGCATCAATCATAATGTCTTAGGATTTCATGCATCATGCTTGTTATTGTGCTAACAATTGTGATGTAGGGTTTATGATTCAATCAAGTGTTTCACTCAAGATAAACATCATTCAAATCAGGAGTCAAATTCTACATCCATTGCAACCATCTCAAGAATATTTGTAGCATTTTATTGCAAGGGTTTGGTGAGTTGTAACATTATAATTTTTTCATTCATCATTCTCCATTCTTATTTGATTTCATTTCAAGGATTGATTTCCAAAATGGTGTTTGACCAAGGCCTACCCCTAGATTCACTAATCCAACAACATCTTCCCCTCTCCTTTATGTGTGATTTGGAGGTCTAGGTTTTAGATTACCTAAAGAGGAAGATTGGAGAAAAGTTTTCAAGTGTTCAAAGTTTTCAAAGTTGTCATCAAGCTTGAAGAACCTTGGAGAAGACCTACAGGTTGCAAATCAAGGTTTTGGATCTGGAGATCATTCAAGAAGTGTAGAAATGTAAAATAGACATGCATATGATTCTTACTCACTAATTCCATATCATCCTTAATCATCCCTTTATCATCATTTTCCCTCTTTAATTAAATAAATAAAGTTTATTCGATTAATCTCCTAACTTATCTCTTTAATTAAATAAATCAAGTTTATTTAATTAATCTCCTAATATCATCCATTTAAATTAAATAAATTCATATTTATTTGGTTTAACACTAACACCATCCTCTTTGATTAAATAAATCAAATCTTTAATTAACTAAATCTAAAATCATCTTCCATCTCCTTTTGATTTATTTTAATCCATAAATCTAAGTCAAATGAGTCAAATCACCTAATCCTCTTTTAAATTAACTAAATCAAGATTAAATCTAATCTAATGCATGTCACATTCTCTAGATTTTTCCACTTGTACAAGAAAATGCATTTATTTGATTTATTAAAAGCTTTATTTACTTTCAACTTGGCATAAAAGGGGAATATTCTCCAAGTTTGAAATCTCCTCCCAAATTGGCATGTACATCCAACAAAGCATTTAAGAGCTCTTACATGTCTATCACACAAGTCAAACTTAGCATTTAACTCATATTTTCATCAAATTCAAATTTTAAATCTCCCCCTCTTTGGCACATTAACAAAAATGTGTTCATTCCTCAACCTCTCACATGTTTACAAGTCGCACCTTGTCATTGGTGGATCTTTAGTCTCACATCCTCCATGTTTGGAATTCTTATATCCTTCTTAGTTATAAATAGAGGACTCCACTATTGTATTAATCCTCCACAAATCCACAATCTTCATTGCACAATCATAGCCATTTGAATCCACATCCATCATCTAGGATCTTAACAAGGATTGGGAAAGGGCTTCTTTTCACGTCAAAGAAGCACCAATCCACTATGAGATAGGGTTTGATTGAATGTTGTTTATATTATTTATTTGGTTTTTCTTTTTTTTTTAATGTCTTATTTAGAATATCAAATGGGTATGTGCAAGATCATCATAGAAAAACAGCCCTTAAGTGGCAAAAAAATCAGAAAAATCAGAGTTAGACAACTTGAAATAAAAATTTGAATAAGTTATCTATATTATTTCAAAAATATTTAAGAATAGAATTTGTAGCAAATTGAATGTAGTTTATAAACTACTAGGTTTGTTTTTAAAAAAATCTATTTGGCAAAACTTTGAAATTTCAATAGAGTGGTACTTAAATTTCAAGGAAAAAATAAGAAGTAGGTGTTTGTCTGACCACCCTAACCACAAAAAATGATAATATTTTTTTATAATATTTTAAATATGAGTAGAGGACTCATGCCCCAATGTGATGCATCTTGTTTGTGATTTTTTTCCAAGTAAATAATTAATTATGATTTTTTATTACAACTTTTTAAAAAATATAAAAACTCATATGTTTGACCACCTTAACTTGGTCAAAACTTTATGAAATTGTTTTTTTTCTTTTTTAAATCCTATAGTATGTGAAGCATAGAATGTTGCACATGTTTTGGATTCAAAAAATGAGATACCATTTGAAAGCTATAGATGTTTTTCAATTAGCCTATCAATTAGGACTTTAGTCGTAATTTGAATAGAAAATGAATGATAATTATTTATTAAATTCAAAGTAAAGCATAATTTATATCGGTGTAAGTTTGAGAATCTCCTTTAAAAACCCTTTTCATTTCATCAATTTTGGATAAAAAAAATATTTTTTAGCCACATACCCATCATATTGCCACTTTTTGGCCCATCATGATCCCACACATACCCTAACATGATGTAATATTTCATAAGGATATTAGATTTGTTATGTTTTTCTTGACTTTCATGAAAATTCTTGTCAAGGCCTAACATTTTGTAGATTTAGCATCCACAGGAAGAACAAAGTAGATAGAGAAGAGTAGGGTCAACCTTTAAAGTTTCATAAAAGCCCAATTGAACAAATTTTCCAATTCTAGAAGATGAGTTCTAGTTCCAATCAATTTAAAGATATTTACAGTTTCAAATACAATTTTGGCAAATTCTTCTTCCCACACAGTTTTCCTAAAACTAGATTGATTCACCCAGCTTGGAAAACGAGTCCTAGTCAACATTAAAGTCAAAATTTAAAGTGTTCTAGACCTCCATCTGGTCATTTCTAGATTTCTAGGTGCACACCTTCCTATCTTCAATTTTCATAGTGTATTACACTCAATTAGGGTTTGGAATTACATCTTGCATTTCATTGTCTTTTCCAAGTTCTTACTTGGTCGTAAACCCCTTTTTAGATCATATTCAACCCCTAGAACAACCCTTTTGCAAGATCTCTCTCTTTTTCATTGACATCTCAAGGGTTTTTTCTTGAGTGAAAGTAAAAATTTCCCTTTTAGGTCCTAAACCCTAGAAGAGAAAGCACACAATTTTCCACCTTTTCGATTCTCTCAGCAATAAGAACTATAGGGTTTGGGGCCACATCTATAGGTGAAGTAGATTTTTTCCTAATAGACATAACATCTAGGATATAAAGACTTGCACATGGGTATGTGCTAGACCATAATGGAAAAAAAAGGCCCTTATGTGGCAAAAAACTCAAAATAATCAAAGTTAGGAAACTTGAAGTAAAAATTTGAATAAGTTATCTACATTATTTCAAAAATATGTAAGAATAGAATCTATACCAAATTGAATGTAGTTTCTAAACTACTAGGTTTTTTTTAAAAAGAAAATTTATTTGGTAAAAATTTGAAATTTCAATGTAGTGGTACTTAAATTTTAGGGAAAAAATAAGTAGGTGTTTGTCTGACCACCCTAACCACAATAAAATGATAATATTTTTTTATAAGATTTTAGATATAGGTAGAGGATTCATGCCCTAATGTGATGCATATTTTTTGTAATTCTTTTCCAAGTAAATAATTAATTATGAATTTTTTATTACAAATTTTTTAAAAATATAAAAACTCTTATGTCTAACCACCTTAACTTGGTCAAAACTTCATGAAATTCAATTTTGTTTTTTTAATCCTATAGTATGCAAAGTATATAATGTGACGCATATTTTGGATTCAAAAAATGTGATACTGTTTCAAAGCTATAAATGTTTTTCAATCAGCTCCTATCAATCAAGACTTTAGTCGTAATTTGAATACAAAATGAATAATAATTACTTATTAAATTCAAAGTAAAGAATAATTTATATTGGTGGAAAGCTGATAATCTCCTTTACAAACCCTTTTTGTTTCATCAATTTTGGGTAAAAAAAAGTCATTAGCCACATACCCATCATATTGCCACTTTTTGGCCCATCATGACCCTGCACATACCCACATGTTGTTTGCGTTGACCCATTGTATTCTTCTCTTTCTCTATTCTTTGTATCAACTTAGCTATGGAAACTAGAAATTTATGAATATAAACTTTATGTGTTGAAGGGCCACTTGATCTACTTTGGTGATGTTAAAATCACTTTCATTAGCTTTGTCCACATTTTTTCTAAAATAGGTTGAGATACTTCAATGCACATACTTGTAGATGAAGAATGAACTATGAACCACAATGTAACTTTGGTTTTATTTATCTTGGAAGATATATGAATCATATAAGCAACTATATCAAGTTCTTAGATAGCTAGGTGAGTGAGACTTATTCTCTTTACTGATATTTTTTGTAGCCATGAAGGATTAGGAGCTTGTGAAAATATTGGAATGTTCATAGGTGATGGATAAAATGATGCAATCGATTAGAAGAATATTTGAAAGAAGAATGTCCAAGAAATGTACTTGATATAGTATTTTTGGGTATGTGTAGGATCATCATGGAAAAAATAGGCCCTTAAGTGACAAAAAAATCAAAAAAATCAAAGTTAGGCAACTTGACGTAAAAATTTGAATAAATCATCTATATTATTTCAAAAATATGTAATAATAGAATCTATAGAAATTTTAATGTAGTTTCTAAACTACTAGGTTTGTTTTAATAAAAAGAAAATCTATTTTGTTAAAATTTTAAATTTCAATATAGTGGTACGTAAATTTCAAGGAAAAAATAAGTAGGTGTCTGTCTGACCACCCTAACCACAATAAAATGATTACATATTTTTATAATATTTTAGATATAAGTAGAGGAATCATGCCCCCAATGTGATGCATATTTGTTTGTAATTATTTTTCAAGTAAATAATTAATTATGAATTTTTTATTATAATTTTTTTAAAATTTTAAAAACTCATATGTCTGACCACCCTAACTTGGTCAAAAATTCATGAAATTCAATTTTTATTTTTTTAATCCTATAGTATGTGAATCATAGAATTTGAGACATGTTTTGGATTCAAAAAATGTGATACCATTTGAAAGCTATATATTTTTTTCAATCAACCTATCAATTAGGACTCTAGTCATAATTTGAATAGAAAATGAACAATAATTAATTATTAAATTCAAAGTAAAGAATAGTTTATATTGGTGGAAAGCTGACAATCTCCTTTAAAAACCCTTTTCATTTCATCAGTTTTGGGTAAAAAAATAGCCATTAGCCACATACCCATCATATTGCCACTTTTTGGCCCATCATGATCCTACACATACCCTTTTAATTTTCCTCTCTTTTCCCATTATATTCCTAGAAAAATTACAAATTAATTTCATTCCCGTTAAATTTTCATTGAAATTGTATTAGGGTTGTAAAAAAAATCCTAAAACCTAGTCAAGCCTTGCACTTTATTTCTAAATTTTTGGATGACTTGTTGGCTGAGGTTTTGGTATTTCTAGTTATCTGCAAAGCCTTTTATCTCATTAAAGTTAGAATCCCCTTTGGTTCTTAGTAAATGCTTATTCTAATTTATGCATATGAAAACTACATATCTTAAGTGTTGTGTTCTTATTCCTTTTTGTAGACCCTTTTTCTGCCAATTTGATGATATTATTAGCTTTTGGAGGTTTGAATGATCTTCAACATAGAATAAAGTGAAGGTTGTACTAACAAAAGGGTGACATATTTCTTCATTCTATTGGTTCTTTCATGTCGATGGGCACTTGGTTTCTCAAAGAAATAGGAGCTATAATATTGTAGAAAGTATGGTACTTTAAAATATTTTACTTGATTTTGTGAATCTATGGTTAGTAAGGAAGGTGTAATCTTTGGTTGTGGACTAGCGGAAGAAAAACATGTAGGTGACATGGAAAGGTAGGATAAAATGGGATGCTCTTATTAGTTATAAACTTTCAAAGCACATCAAAATATTTAAACTTGGTACAAAATATTTTGAATCACCATTCTTTTATTATTTCTGAAAATCAATGACACATTCAAATTTTAGGAAATGGGTAGTTGAATATACCTAGATCCTACAAAAAAATAGTAATGAAATTTAGGTTATGGATTTATACCTTATGTTTTGAGGATTTTCCTCATAAGTACTACAACTTCATCAATGAAGTAAATAATTGAAACAAAAACAAATAGGGTGTGGGAAATATGTTATGAAAGGAGGTTCAATGCAAACACCTATTTTCCCTTATTTCCTTTAAAATGTATCCTATAAAATGCAAATGAAGAATAGTAATCAAATCTGAATGAAACAGTAATCAAAAGGTAGATCTGGAAAGGGGAAAACAATGTGTACCTTTCACCAAAAGTCATCTTTTGAAGCTAATTGAGAAGTAATTCACCCTATGGTGAATGGGTCTTTGCTAGGGTTTCTGAAAAAATACTTTTTGGGTTCTCTTTTGCTTGGTTTTCACTCTCAGATTTTACGTGTTCACTGTCGAAAATCCAAAAATAATTTTTGTAGAGGAGTTTCCATGATTTGATGAATTTTATTGCAACTTTGAGAACTTTTCAACTTTCTTCAATTTTTCTCTTCAAAGGATCTTCAACCTAAAATCTCCAATCACACATTAGAGAGAGGAAAATATTGTTTTCTAGGTGAATTTGGGTTTTCCTTGGTTAAATCCCATTTTGGTAATTAAACCTTAAAATTAAATAGAAAAGCATGAAGAGATGATGAATGAAAATATGCAATGTCACAACTCACCAAACCTTATTTGGAACCTTGGATAACAAATTTATAAATAGCATGACATGACCTTAATGAATATAGATCTTGATCATGAAACTTATCTTGAAAAAATGTCCTTAAATACTTGCATAGATCTAGAACATTTCATCACCATATTTGCTCAATCAACTTGCATGATGCAATAAATATTTTACATGATGATAGGAATCTTGATTGCTGTAATAATCTTCAATAAATCTGCTCTTGAATTCCTTTGAAATCTTTTTAGTACTCTTAATAATCCTCTTGTGAATTCTTAGGATTTTTGAATCAAAATTGCTAAGTGAAACATAGTGAAATAGCCTTTTTTTACACTATATGAATCAGTTGGGTATCCATCCCCCATATAAACTGCAATGCACCTGCTAAAAAATTTCACATGACCGGTGGCATTGGGGCAACATGCCCTCTAGTACCACAAGTTTTGGGGGAGACTAAACATCAAGACCTCTTTCCTACAACAAGATGCTTTAGCCAATCAAGCTAGGCCCCCTACCCAAAGTAAAATAGCCTTGTATTTATACAATATCCTAGAATTAATTCACAAAATTTGAATATCACAAGCCGACATTGAATTATGGATTTGAAGTCATTAAAATGCCACAAAAAAAATAATTTAAATGGGGGTAGTAGGTCTAAGTGAGGACCCATTTTCCATAAGGTGAACGGATCCTAGGACACACATTGTACAGTGTTAAACAATATGTAAAAATTGAGTCCTAGATTTAAGTGAGGATCCATTCACCATAGGACGAATTGGTTCTAGGCCACTAAACTAGGAAACACATCTTCCAAATTTAAGTGTTGTTTTATGGCATTAATGAATGTCAATTTTTATCCCTCAAAAATTGCATTTAATTTGGCTTGGATTTGAATTAAAGGGGCCAATGTTTTACCCAAAATTGATGAAAAGAAAATGGTTTTTAAGGGAGATTCTTAAATTTCCACTAATATAAATTATTCTTTACTTTGAATTTAATAAATAATAATTATTTATTTTCTATTTGAATTATAACTAAAGTCCTGATTGATAGGCTCATTGAAAAAAAATATAGCTTTCAAATGGAATCACATGTTTTGAATCTGAAACATGCATCACATTCTATGCTTCACATACTATAGTATTGAAAAAATAAAAATTGAATTTCATAAATTTTTTACCAAGTTAAGGTGGTCAAACATACGAGTTTTTATATTTTTTAAAAGTTGTAATAAAAAAGTCATAATTAATTATTTACTTGAAAAATTACAAAAAAATGTGCATCACATTGGGACATGAGTCCTCTACTTATATCTAAAATCTTATAAAAAAATATTATCATTTTATTGTGGTTAGGGTGATTAGACAGACACCTACTTCTTATTTTTTCCCTGAAATTTAAGTACTACTGCATTGAAATTTCAAATTTTCACCAAATAGATTTTAAAAATAAATAAATAAACCTAGTAGTTTAGAAACTACATTCAATTTTCTATATATTCTATTCTTACATATTTTTTAAATAATATAGATAAATTATTCAATTTTTTACACCAAGTTTCCTAACTCTGATTTTTCTGAATTTTTTGCCACTCAAGGGCCTTGTTTTTCCATGATGATCCTGTACATACCCAGGTCCAAAGGAAAGAAAGGTGTGTTATGCTGGGTGGCCTTGAAATTATAGTTTGAGCTTCATAGGGCTTAACAAGCTACATTATTCTAAACACCTATGAACAAGGGCAAGGCTCCATAGGCAAGCAAAGTGTGTTATGCTTGGTGGCCTTGAATTTAGAGTTCAAGCTTCGTAAGGCTTAACAAGATGCATTATGCCAAACAGTTATGAACATTATATATATACATTTTTTCTTAAAAAGGATCTTTCTTAGTTTGTGTAAGGTCTTCTTCTTAGGGAACATTGTGCCTATCTCCAAGAGAGGAAAATTCAAGAGTAAAAGTTTCACAACATAGGGAATGAAGTGTGTCACATCAACACTAAGAGGAAATTCATATGCTAAGAAATATCACCCTCTTGGAGTACATCAAACCCAATGACACCACCAAGAAAAGGACGATCACAAGAAAAAATAAAATCACACTATGAAACATGAAAAATGTTGAAATATATTATTAGTGTATGCCTCCACTTTAAAGTGATTGCTAAAACATTATTGTAAACAATTTCTTTAAAGTGGCCAATTTTCAATCCTAAGACATGAGAGCTTTACTTGAAAAACCCTAGATGCTAGGTCATATGTTTTTGAAATAAAGCTAAATCATGGAAAAGGAAGGATGGGTTTCCCCAAAAAATACATAATGGATCTATGGATTGAGGATTAGTTATTCTTTGCTATAATATTGGTATAGAGCTTGAAAAAATCATCACTCCCCAAATACTCATAGAACTAGAAGATTGAGACATAAATAGATAAAACAAAGAAAAATCCTTTCTGATCAACATGGAAAGACCTAAACTTCTCGATGCCTTGAGTCATCCCCAAAAGGAAAACATGATATAAGTGAAAAGAGGTAAAATGTTTATGATATATAGAAGAATGTAGGTACAAATAGAGGAATGCACAAAGAGAGAGAGATACATCAAACGAAAAATTACAAGGGATCACATTACACACATGCAATCACATAAAGAAATATGAAAAAGAAAACAATGCAAAATACTAGTAAGGAACATTTGAGTCAACCTATAGCAACTCGTCTTCATCCCAATCTTGATCAGTATATGCGGAAGGGAGAAAACTAACCAAAGGGATAATAGCAAGTGTCAAACTAGGACAATCACTAAGTTCAACACTCTCAGCATCATTTAAATTCATGGAAGAAGAGAAAAATGAATTCAACTCATTATGCACTGGTTCATCAATCTTTCCAATATCAATGCCATCATCTAAATTAATTACAATGGAAGATTCAATGATAATGTCTCTGGAAGGTTCTTGTTTACGTTTCGGTGAAGGTATAAAATCATCATGGATTGCTTCAGGAAAGTTTGGATTTTTATTTTCTATGTTTTTCTTATTTTCTTTAGTTTGTAATGTATGAGCAAGAGCACAATGTTTATGCCTACACTCTAGAATTTTGATTTCTTCACAATCTGTTGTCAATTTGTGATTATGTAAGAGTAGGTTTGTCAACCATAGGTTTCTTTTCTTCCCTTAGGGGAAGAAGAAAAGGACTTACAAGAGCTTTCTCAACCATTTTATCTTTAGCTTTGTAAACTTGTTTGATTTTAGGAGGAACAATGGGATTTCTTTGATTGTCTCATTGTCTCTTATAGGAAATTGTAGAAGGTATTGTCATGGGTTGCTCTCTTGGATATTTGGAAGTGCTTTTGGTTCAATCATTATTTTGTTAAGGATAGATGGCTCAATCATAGGTTGAGGCATATTTCTAAGGGATAGTTTTTCTATATGCTTTGCCTTGAAATTTTGATATGATTTGAAAAATAAGTCTTCACAAGGTCTAATAGGTTCAATAGGCTCAAGGCAACGGAAATCCAATGAAAAGTTCCCATGGGAAGACATAGAATTAAATCCACTATGATCCACTATAAAGATCAAGTTTCCAAAAGAAAAATTTAAACATTTATGAACAACCAACAAGATGGAATTCATGGAGTGAAGCCATGGATAGCCTAACTTCACATAAAATTGGTTTAACTATAGGATGATGGTGAATGAGACATTTAATGTTGTTGGTTAGAACTTTAGAGGGATATTTATTGAGCCAATCGCAGGGTAAGAAAAACCATTCTGCCTTTTGATCCATGCTTTCAATTTGTCATATGTATCTTGATAGATTCCATGCATAAATAAGAATTCTTCAATAATTTCTCTCTAGATTGATGGGATCAATTAATATCCCATTAGTATGTTTTTCGTTGATTCTTCCAGCTATGTAAAGATGACCATCAGTGGCATGTTTAATTCTGTCTTTTTATGAGAAAGAAATATCAAGGAATATTTTGGTTGAGGAATTATGAGGTTTAGCTTCAATAAATTCCACTACTTAAATTGCACTTCATCCATATTTTAATCTTTTTTGGTTTCATCATCTATGTCAAAATTCATCACATCATTCTTTGTGTCACTAGATTTGACAAATGACATAATGTGTTTCGGCATGGGATTTGTATATGTTTGTATGTTTTGATTAGGAGGAGCTACAAAGTTATTACCATGATCATTCACACCTCCAATTTTAAGTTGATTTGAATTAATGAGGTCTTGCACAAGATGTTTAATATGCTTACAATATTTTGTATCATGTCCATTTTGTTAGTGGTAATGGAAATAAGTGTTTTTTTTATAGTTTTAGGGTAATGGTTTATTAGGATTAGGAGTTCAAATACGAGGTAAGGAAATCATACTCTTTTCCATGAGTTGTAGCATGATATTATGAAAGGTGTTGGGTAGATGGGTAAATTTTATATTCCTATCCACAAAGGAAAAAGGATTTGTTATCTTTATAGTAGCCACTTGGTTATCATCTTGTTTATTTGGTTGAGGGGAATTAAATTGTAAAATTCTCCCATTGTGTTTCTTGAAAGATTGATAACTATTTTGAGGTATGGATTCAAAATTTTCAATATGACTAGGTAAATTTTTCACATCACAACTACTAACTAAATCCTAGTAATCACAAAGGGTTGTGCATAACTGTGTGAAGGAGGGAAATCTCATCATTTCAATATTTGTTTAATTTTTTTCTTCCAAGTTGGGAATAAACATTCTCTGAAGGTCATCATCAAGAATCCTGATGTTTAATTGTGAATAAAGCATTTGATATTGTGATATGAAATCAGTGACTTTCTCATCATCCTTTTTTTTTTAAATTTCATCATGTCAAGTAAAGTCATCTTGGGACCCACATGGATTTGGAAGTGGTTGTAAAAGGAATCAATAAGTACATTGAATGAATGAATTGAATTATTTGGTAGAGAGAAAAACCATCCTAAAGTAGTATCTTTCAAGGATCTAGGTAAGAGTTTAGCCAAGAGTTTTTCTTTGAAAATGAAACCACTACATAGGTCTTTGTAAGCAGAAACATGGATAGCAAGATCTCCTTTCTTACCATATTTCTCAAATATAGGAACCTATATACCTTGTAGAAATTTTGTTCTTAATATCTCCAAGGATAACAAATTGGTTTTGATGTATTGTGAAGGTTGGCCATTGTTTTCTTAATTTAGGGTGGTAATTTTTTTCGAACATATACCATGTTTTGCAAAAGCATGATAATGAAGAGATCATTGTTGGTATTGTAAGATGGAGAGGAATAAGGTGGAGTGGTGTATGTTTGTTGAGGTCAAGTAAATTGTAGATTTGTAAAGGGATATAGTCTAGGAGATATGATATTTGAATGCACAAATCTAGAAGGATTCCCAATGAAAGTACCTAAGGAAGTGTTGACATTGTAAACACTAGATATATCAATCTAAAGTATGCAAAACATAAAGAGATGTTGCAATAGGTATGCCTAATATTTGATTATAAAATAATGAGGGGATCACCAAGCTAGGGATTGGAAAGACTAATGAAATGCAAATCAAAATGCATAACTCTAATATGATGCAAGACATAACTAAATGACCTAAAAATGTATGTAAATCAAAATAGAAAGTTGAGAGATGAAAGGTGTGCACATAGAAATCTAAAGATGGTTGGATAAAGGCTTGAAATGCTGAAAAAACTAATTTCAAAACCTATTGGGAATCATACGCTAGTTTGGGTGATTTTGTCCTAGATTAGGGTTTTGGGGAGAAACTAAAATCTTGCAAAAGGGTGTCTACAACTTCTAGAATCTACAAATTTGACCAAATTGGGACTCATACACCACGAGTGGCATACTAGTACAGTTAAGGTTTTCTAGAAAATCAAAGTATGAAACTGCTCTTATATGTCTTCTCTGTCCTTTCCACCTGATTTTTAGATTTGAATCTTCAATTTACAACCTATAAGTGTTCTCCAATGATATTCAATGCAAAGTGACGACTTTGAACACTTGACAACTTTCTCAGAGCTCTTCAATATGTCTACAACCTAGATATGCAAATCACACTAAAGAGAGGGAAAAAATGTTGTTTTGTCAGTGGAAAGGGGTTTGCCTTGGTCAAACCCCAATTTGGTAATCAAACCTTAAAATGAAATGAAATAGGAAAAGAGAATGATGAATGAAAAAAATATAATGTTGCAACTCACCAAACCCTAGCAATAATGTGTTGCAAACATGTATGAAATCACTCCAATGGATGTAGATCTTGACTCTTGCTTGAATGTGATTGATCTTGAATTGAATGTTAGCTTGAATCATAAAATTTTACATCACAATTGTTAGCTCAAAAAAAAACATGTTGCACGATGAATTTGACATGATGCTTGGTGCTTGAATAATGCTCCAAAACACTTGATAATCATCCCTTGAATGATCTTGAATGCTCTTGTGAACTCAAATTTTCTAGGATATATGCTCTCACAAAAGTATTAGGTGAAAATGAGTGAAAGAACCTTGTATTTACACTTAATTATGCCAAATTTCCTGAAATTATAACACTACAAGCCAGCATCAGATCTAGGAGGATAAAATCCTACTAAGAATTTGAATTAATTTTAATTTTGGGCCACACAAGACTCATACGCACAAGGTTGCATATGAGTCTCATTAGGAATTAATTATGAACCAATTTAAAAACTGCTTAGTGTTGGAGTAAATAGTTCTTACCATTTACCCGCTTAAGCTTACTTAAGTAGAATAGTTTAATTAATTATTCTCAGTAGTTTTGCTTCCACATAACAAGAATTTTTATACCCATTTCCTTTTACTTCCTTTAAAAATTTCTACCAGTATGTATTTTAATTATCTCAATTCATTCACTTGCTTTGGTGAAATAGATTTTGCTTCTCTCTATCTTATGAAAGTATCTTGCTGCATGAGCACCTCCTGTAGCAAGATACCTTCACAAGATAGAGAGAAGAAAAATCTATTTCACCAAAAAAAGTGAATGAATTGAGATAATTAAAATATAGTTAGTACAACCTTTTAAAGGAAAAAAAAGGAAACAGGTATAAAACTTCCCAATACGGCAAACAAAACTACCCAAAATAATTAATTAAACTATTCTACCTAAGTAAGCTTAAGCAGGTAAATAGTAAAAACCACTTACTCTAGAACCCCCTCCTAAGTGCAACTTAGGGAGAATTATTATGCAAAAATGAAGATGCAATATGGGTCCCCACTACACAACCATGTTAGGTACCCATTTACAATGTAATTCTCACAACCAGAGAAAAGGAGAAAAAACCTATGGAAAAAAACCCCTCTCCAAAAGAGAGAAAAGAAAACAAAAATAATGCATGGGTGAAGGACTCAGTCACACCCCCCAAAGACTACATACATTATATATATACAATCAATGATCCCCCCATAAGAGGGAAAGAGAGAGACTATGTAGCCCCCCCACAATGTGTAATCACCTACATAAATGGTAAGTGCCTAAAGAAAAAACATAATCCAGTGTCAATAAACAACTTGTCTCCCTTTTGGAAGAAACAAAACCAAATATAAATACAATGTGTGAGAGAGTTCAAGTCCACATGAGCCTTTTCTCACACAATCAAAATGAAATAGAGGGTATTTGTTGTCTTTCATTGCCACTTTAAGAGGTATAGTGGTTGGTGTTGTTTTGATCTCTACAGTTGTTTGGTGTTATCAGAGATCAAACAATGGGATGCATCATTTTTTGCTGCAAAATAGGTTTAATTGTTTTTTGGAATTTTGTATACTTGTGAAAGCACTATCTTTGAATTTTTGAAGAAGTGTTAGATGGTTTCTTTGCAGAAAATAAATTTTAGGCAAGGAGTGATGTTGTTCTCACCCATCTTAGTGAGGAGAATCTATTGCCATATTTGTATAATGGAGTTCCTATTCCAGAAACATGTAGTAGGTATAAAATTTGGAAAGGATTTAGGGCTAGAGTCTATGGAGTTATTTTTTATCATATCAATGATGAGGACCTTTTGGTTTCACTTTGTCATTTTGAGAGCCCTTACGCTCTTTGGACTTACCTTCGAGAATCTTCTAGAGATTCTGATACTCCACCATCTCTCGATGACCCTCCTTCCATCTCTTTGTTCTTTAGAGAAGATAGAAAATGCTTGTGATCCTTTGGAGGTTGTTGAAACTTTGGATGAGGTTGTGGTTGCTTCAGAAGTTCCTAATTCTTTGTTAGAGATAGCTGATCCACCTTCATTAAGTACTTCTATCATTCCTAAACAACATGATTATTATTGTCTTCCTAATTGGGATTTCAATTTGTTGAACCTGGGTTCCTTGTTTGTGGAGTCTTACACTTCACATTTGGAGGACACATTTGTGGGGTTACTTCTCTTTAATGATAGTTATTACACAACTATTATCAAACCATTTATGTCTTTTGATATTGTTCAACATTAGTTTCTAATGGTACCTTGTTTGTCACCTTCTATTGTGATTGGGCATGTTCCTGATTGGTTTGAGGCATCATCTTCCAAAGTCATGGCAACACATGAGTAGATTTTAGAGGCATCATCATACATTTTCATGCTTCTTTCTTTCAATTCCTCTCTAGAATGGGAAGCATTCTTGTATTTTTATTTGGTTTTGTTTCTTCCAAAAGGGAGACAAACTGTTTGTTTACGTTGGATTATGTTTTTTCTTTAGACAATATCATTTTTGCAGGTGATTACACATTTTGGGGGGGGCTACATAGTCTCTCTCTTTCCCTCTTGTGGAGGGATCATTGATTGTATATACATGATGTATGTAGTCCTTGAGGGTGTGATTGATTCCTCCATCCATACATCATTTTTATTTTATTTTCTCTCTTTTGGAGAGGGGTTTTTCCTCACAGAGTTTTTCTCCTTTCCTCCAATTGTGAGAGACTGCATTGTAAATGGGTCCTAACATGGTTATGTAGCCGAGACCCATATTGCATATTCATTTTTGCATAATAAGTCTCCCTAAGTTGTACTTAAGGGGGGTGTTGTAGTAAATGGTTTTTACCTTTTACCCACTTAAGCTTACTTAGGTAGAATAGTTTAATTAATTATTCTAGGTAATTTTGTTTGCCATATCGGGAAGGTTTATATTCATTACCTTTTTTTACCTTTAAAAGGTTGTACAAGTATGTATTTTAATTATCTCAATTCATTCACTTGTTTTGGTCAAATAGATTTTGCTTCTCTCTTCTCGTGAAGGTATCTTGCTAGAGATGGTACCCTTGAGAGGTGGGTGCCGCCAAGACTTACAAAGGTGTAAAATCTAGATCAGGACCCAAAACCCTAAGTGGTACCCATACGCCCAAGGTGACATATGAGTCTCAGATCACCAAATATGGGCCACAAAACCTAAAAACACCTGAATTATGATTGGATGTTGATTTATGTTGGGAGTATCCTCAGAAAAATGCATTAAATGAGGCTTCTAGATATAAAATAAGGCCAATTAAAGCATAAAGAAGCTCAATTGTTTAATAAGACCCTAGAAAAGTGTGAAAGTGTGTTACAACACTTCAAATGATGTACCATTAAGTTCATTTAGATAATAAGGGCCCAAGACCTAATGCAAATATGTTAGACATACTACAACACTAGATCAAGTCCATGTTAGGGAGTACTTTTTCTGTCATTACAAAAACATAGGGTGACAATTTGCAATGCTACAACTTGATATCTTTTTAGTCCAAATAAAAGATCAATGAGTATTTATTATCCCAGTGTCTTTTGAAATACAATCCTAACCTAATCTTTTATAATTATACTTCCCCAAACTATAACAAACCATTAAATTAAAAATATTATATCATCATCATTAAATTATATTCAATTAATTAAATTACAATCTTTTAATGTATTAATTTTAATTACCAATTAACATAAAATAACCTCTTTCAATGAAGTTTATTGAAACCCTAAAAAAGTAACACTTTGTTGAGTGCGTTAGGTGGGCATCATTAGAAAAGAAGAAAATAAAAAACAGATCAAATTTCACGTGATTAAAAACAATAATGTTTACTCTTCAATCGAAAAATGCTGAGAAAAATATCCATTAAAACAAGCACGCGGAATCTACATTTGTATTCATGAAGTTGCCACCATAGAATGCTTTCAGAAAAGAAAAAAATAAATTATTTGAATGTCTCACACAGAAGATTTATTGATGTTGACTGATAAAACCAGGTATCCAATCTAATTTCACATTTTAAAATTATTTTTAACATGGACTATATTTTCATATACTTAAAAGACAAAATTTAAAGCTTCATGTTACTTAAATGGCGTATCTGATTTTTCTTCAGACCGCCCAATGCGCATGGAGCAATTTTCGTAATGCTTTTTTTCAATTGATTTGAGTTGCGTGTCAAATCTTGGCTGTCAATGTCCATGTTTGATAACACCACTCAGTTTTTCAATTCTATTTTTCAACTAATACATTTCATTCTTCCAATATATACAGTTTTACGTGCTCTTATTCATTATTGCTGTTTGAATTCCTTAGCACCATCTTTGTTGTTCATGAACCCATCATGCATTCGCTTAGATATCTAGTCATCTTTGAATTTTAATAAATGGTTTGATTTTATTCTTTCTTTTCTTCATATTTTTCAAATTGTCTTTTATCTGTAGATAAAATGGAAATGAATTCAACAACCAAATCATATCTTAATCTATGGGGTCTCTTGGTCTTGACTCTGTTAGTAGATGCATCTTATTTTTATAACTCTTTTCATGTCTCAGAAAACAGAGATGTTTTGATTTCTATATTCATAGAACCTTTTAATTATGCTGTTTTTATAAAAAATATGGATGATAAAAACATGTTTTTATGAATTGATGTACAAAACATGAATAATTTCTTTAACAAGCAAACCACACGTCTTAAATACATTGGGTCTCTTGGTCTCAGTGCAATAATTTCTGCTAAGAATCTTTGCTGTACCTTGTCTTTTAAGGATAATTAGTGACTTCGATTTTCAAAAGGCTGCCTTTATAATTCCTCACCTATAAAAACATTAACTTTATGGATGAGGATAAATAAAAGTTTAAAATTTAATTGAGACATTTCATTTCTATGCTTATAGATTTTTTTTTACTAGTCCACCTTTTCACAAAAAAATGCAGATGGTGATAGAAAATGTGCATTGAATCAATGGAAAGTAACTTAATTTTATATTCATCTTCTCTTTCTATATATATATATCTTTTTATGGTCTTGTCATCTAAACTGTATATATCTCAAGACACAAGGTCCTTTGATCATAGCTATTTTATGCTAGCTATTTTATTTTTGTTAAAAGCATAGATACAAATTATATCTTTTAGTTTGAAGAGAACCAATAATTCTTATTTTCAACGGTTTGCCTCTACAACTCCTCCCCTATACAAAAAAACTTAAATCATTTAGGAAAAGAAGAACAAGTACCAGAACTTCAAATAATTCACCTCCCACTAACAAGTCATTTAGTGTAAGCTACTACATTTAATGCATAATTATTTTATTAGATTCACAAATAAGGATCTATTTACATGAGTGTATCCTAATTAAAAATATGTTATGAAAAATCATCAAAAAAATATATTACACTTATTGTATAATATGACCATGTTAATTTTATCATTATTCCCTACTTGTAAAAACACATTGTTGCATATTAATATGGATCAATAGAGTTCCATAATTTTATTCAATTTAAGAAAATGAAACCAGCCATCTATGCTTTGCAATGGCCATCTCATGGTATATTAGAGAGAGGAATAAGGTGCAAGCATCCAAATAACTAGCTTATTTTTCTTTCACATAAGGATTAGATAAATTTGAACTAACTTATTTAAAATTAATCTTATGAAAACATAGACATTTTTTTAAAAATGTTTCAAAACCTATTATACAAGCCTTTAGTGAAATATCTAGATCAAAAACTCTATTCCTATTCAAAGAAAAATTTGTGTTATGAGATATGTCTATACCTTTTTATATTTAAATGTTATTTATAAAAAATGTTTATAGAATATTATTAATATCGATCAAATATGTCTACAATATCCCCTATTGACTATCATTTATTTCCATAAAATAACTTGTGAAAGACATTTATTCTTTTAGTACTCTTTGATCCATGTGGTATTTTTAATTTGATTTTCAATAAAAATTTTCCTCCTTGTAAATTTTATTATAATGGTCTCGTCTTTTGTTTTACAAGTCTAAATTTTTAATGGCATTACTATTTGACTATAATCTAAATGAGTTCTATTTTAACTTCCAATACTTTATTTCTCTTCAATACTTCATTATTAAATGCTCTATATTATTTTCTAGAAGTTCTTAAATTTTCAGCTATAATATAAAAATTAATCCCATATTTATCTATTAACCTAAGCCCCCACTTAATGATCCCTGTGTTGAATAAAAATACTAAAACATAATTGAAATGGAAAAGTTATAACCCTATTGTTGTGAGGAAATTTATTTCAATTATGTTTTATGTTTTAAACATATATCATCTAAAAAATATGTAATTATTTCAACAATACACTTATGAATTGTATATGTTGATTTCTTTTTTTTCTTCACATGGTCAATCATCCAAAAATTTACATTCTACAACAATGAAATTTGATCCATCCATGAAGATAAAATTATTTTTCCAATTCTTTTTGAAATTTCTCAAAATCACTCAAAAATAGAATTAAATTGTCTTACCATAATTTATTGAAATGTGGATATATCATGATGAAGAGGAAAAACACCTTACAATCTGAAAACTCACAACCACACACACATTTTTTGGAAAACAATTAAGCAACTCAAAAAAATGCTTGTAATAACACAAATATGCATGAAATGACTTTAATTCTCTCATTCAAACTTCTCTTGTTTTACATAAAAATCATTTCCAAACTGAAATTACATTTCATAGCCATATGGGCTGATGTAAACCATCCAAAATATGATATAAATAAGAAAAACAACAGAAAAAATAAAATAAAAATTGATTTCCTTCAACTCAACTTCCTTTACAAGATTCTAGCTCTTGTAACCTGCAAGCTGTCATGTGCAACCTTGCCGCAATAAAACCTTTGTGATCCCATTTATATGTTGTTGCAACTTCATCTTTAGACCTACAAATTCTTTTTTTTTTGTTTTCTCTCCAATGGCTACACCCCAATCCTTTCCTCTTCAAAGTTTTGGCATCAAGACCCCCTCAAAATTACTAAAAATTAAGCCTTTTCAAGAAAGACCTCCATCATTTTCTTTAACTCCCAAATGCTAGGTCAAATCTAATAAGATACTCAATAAGTGCAATAATGAAAATATTAAATGATAAAAGAATCTTTAATATAAAATAAGACTAATAAAACCGATCAAAAAAAAAAAGACTAATAATCTAATATAAAATATTTAAGCCTTAATATTGCATTTTATTCACATAATAATATTATTCCACACAACAAAAATTAATAAAATAAAATGTCCTTTATTTTTTTCATGTCGATTGTTCTTACACCCTAGGATGCTCTTGCATCATATCATATTGAAATGCCAAAGGTTATCTAATGTAGCCATGGTGAAGGGGTCTTATCAAACAACACAGTCACAACCAATACAAAAATATCCACAATCACAATGGAATCACCCATAGCTCAAATGATAATCATTGATTTTAAATTAAAATATAATCATTATTACAAAATAAAATATAGTCTAGAGTTCTTCTTACATTCCACATAATATTTTGACTAGGCTTTCAATAACTATCTTTTTATAGATAATTTTTGCTTCATCTTTCCTATGCAATTTCTTTGTTCTTCAATAACTTATTCTTCTCATCCAACACCTACATTTACCTCTAATTCCTTGTGTCTCTATATTTTTCTCTTATTCATCACCCTTTCTCTAATGATGAATTGTATCCTCTCTTTTTGGATGCTCCTTCTTCCAATCTCTAAGTATGGTAGCTTCTCACATTCATGTAATTAATATTTATTCATTCAATTTTATTTTTTTCCTCTTCTTCCCCATTTCATGGCATTTTTTTCCCTTCTTCTATACTCCCTCTATTGGAAGTTGAACTATTTCACATTTTCTTCCCATAACCAAAATGACAGGTATTTTAACTATTGCATCAAACATTATTTTAATTGATCTTCTCATCCACAAGTTCCATTTATTTTTTTGTTCTTTTATAATTAGGAATTCCTTGTCTAGTGTGAACTAGGAACTAACAACTATTACTAGAGCTTCTTGGGCACTTGGGAACAATCTAACTGGTTTTACCTTATCCTTCATCCTTAAGAAGCTTTTAAAATATTAATATAATTTTTCTTTCATCAAGAAAAGATTATTTCTTCTTAAATAATAGGTTTTAACCTTATTTGGGAACCTAGTACTATGCCTTTGAAAAATAATTCAACTCTTGATCAAGGGTTTCAATCTTAGTGTGGACCAACAACCAATTACTTTATTTGAGGTTGAGATTATGACCTCCTTAAAGACTACAAAAATTTGTAGCCATCATTAGGGGTTCTAACCCCAATAGTAACTTGACATCAAGCACCTCATCAAGGGTTCCTAGCTTCTTAGGAGCTCCTAAAACCTTTTAACTTATCCCTTTGTTGGATCTTTGAAAGAGAATGGAAACCTTGTTCATGGTTCTGAGATCTTTAGGAATTTAGAATTGAGCACTTTATCAAATGTTTTTTCCTCCCTATGAACTTATTGAAGAGCTCATTCAAAGTTATCCTTGCTAGGGATTTCATCCTCAATTGGAACCTAACACTCAAAACCTTATCATGTGGTTCCCATCCTTTAAGAGCTATGAAATTAATACTCGCTTCATTTAAACTTAGGAAATGGAGAAAGTTGAAGCTTACATGATTTTTGGGAACTTGTTGTAGCTTACCAACAACTTGTCAGTCCTAGACCAAGAGCTAGGAACCTATCGAGGATAGCAAGGGTTCCCAGTACCCCCAAAATTTTTAATTAGTTCCTAGTAGTAATCAAACCTTTTACCACCTATATCTTCACTATTTTTTTTCTTATTTTTCTCCATATTTGACCTAGAGATACCCTTTTAACTCCTCTATAGGGTAATGTATTCAACATTTCCCCAAATTTTTTTTTTGAAATTCCTCCTAAAGAAAACACCAAAACCAATGAACACAAAGAAAAATGGGTGAGGGTTCACTATACATAGGGTTTTATACTAAATTTGGAATGTTTCACCAAACTTACTATAAATAGAAAGGTCAAAATGAGTGTAATGAACTCACCTATTCTTCTATTTCATTTAGGAAATGAGATCCCTTAGATCAAAATCCACATTGAACCTTTAGGTGAATGAATTCTCGAGGAATCTTGCAATTTCCCTTTTTCTGATAGGACAATGGTCTAGGTCAAACAACACTTTGAGGAGAAAGATTAAAAATAGAAAATAAATTGTAAAATGAAATTTATAGCTTGGATTCAGTAGATTAAGAATAAAACTATAGGAGCCTACAATTTTTTTGGAGAATTTGGAAGAGACAAATTTTTTGTGCCTCTCACAAAAAGTTTTCCTGGGTAAGGCTCTTCAAAATCTATATATGGGTTCTATATATTTGCACTCCCAAATTCCTGATTTTCATAGTTGTATAGTCAAAAATATATCTGAGATCTGAGTTTCTATGAGATGACAAAAAAGGTGACAACTTCGCAATTTTCCACTTTTGAGATCTTCAACTTTTCTTCAACCTGCAAATCAAATCCTTGGATGAACCTTTGATGATGGAGCTCTGCAACTTGCATGAAATGGCTTCAATGGATGTGGATCTTGACTTTGAATATTTGCTTGAAATGATATTTTAAGTGCTTGATTGAATCATGTAACCTACATCACAATTATAGCTCCAAAAACGCATGACTCCACATAACTTTGGCATAATGCTTGGATCTTGATTATTTCAACAAATAATGAAGAAATCATCTCTTGAATACTCTTGACAATAATATTTGACATTGTAATTAATCTCTCAAAAATCTAATGTTGATTTTATAAAATAACCATGTATTTGTAGTAATTTATCCTTAATTTCTCAAAATATTAAAATACTACCAAAAATATAATTTAAATTAAGAGCCTAGGTGTAAGTGCAGACCCATTCAGCCATGGGTGAATGGGTCATAGGTAACTTACCTAGGACACACATTGCTCAAGGTTAAGTTTTATGTTAAGGCATTAATGAATGTTGGGTTTCCTCCCAGGAACATATGATTAATTAGGCTTGGATTTGAAAAAAAAAAGGGGCCAATTAAGGAAAATTAACCTCAATTAATTATAGAAGCCCTAAATAAGTGTCAAAGTGTAAAGAGCTGCACTCTACAACACCATGTTAAGGCACAATTAAGTCTATTTTAATAAGGCCCTAATATTAATGTAAATATGTAAAATGCATATTACAACACTAAATTAATTCATAATTTAGTTCATTTTAATATTAATTCCAAATTAGGTATGAAAATGTAAAGAGGCAAGTTTTTCTACACTACACTAAATAAAAATTCAAAAAAATCCTAAAATGTTTTTGGTTGATTCAAGATCACTTGTGGACCTAGATGGTCTTGCATTAGACATGTTGTGTAAGAATTTTGTAAGCATGACTCTTGAAAAATAGAGTTGAGTAGTATAAATACCCTTTCAAGTTGTAAACCACTTGCAACCTAATCCAATGCTATGATAAATACCTTGTACTACCTTCCTTCTTTCTTCCAAAATTTGGTAGGAAAAAACCATTTTTACCTATGCCAAATTTGTTCTTACCTTTATTTATTTTTGGATTTTTTTCCACCATGTCCCAACCTCCTACAATTTTTTTTATATTTTATGCTTTCTTTTGTGGGTTCCAACACACTACAAAATTTACACCTCCACCTAATGCTTCCTTTTGTTAGTGTGAATGGGGATATTTCCTAACTCGATATTAGTGGGGACCTATTCACATCATTAATAATTTTACTTAAAAGTTAGTTTCCTAGGTGGCATTCTAGAAACTATTATTTAATGGGACCATATCTCATTAATAGGCATGTAGTTATTTAGGCATTTAATATTTCTCTCATGCATTTATAATTATGCATTAGACATTTAGTGATTGTAACTAAGGTGGTTATTCAACTACCTCTCTCTTTTCCTATATAAGAAAGGCTCTTGTAAATTTATAAATCATCTCATGAGTTCTATCTCAATATATTCAATATCATCATTTGATCAAGTTTTTTTCTTGGTCATGTTGCAACACTTCTTTATTTATGTGGATGGTATTCTTCTTGGCTGATCCTTTGAAGTGTGGTCAAGTTCAATTGGATTATTATTCATATTTCCAACATGGTATCAGAGCATAGGCCATAGGAGATCCATCTCATATCAAGAAGTTGAGCTAAGGAGACTATCAAAGGTTGAAGGGTTTTCATGAAAGGCTAGTTGTTCTCATAGAAAACTGATTTCTAAGGAAATTTGGGTTAGATTTGACCCCACTATTGTGTTCAGAAGGTTCAAAAACCTAAGGATTTCCTACCCATTCATCAAAATTTGAGTTCATCATTCAAAGGCCATTAGAGGATTTTTGTAGTGATGTTGGAAAGGAATCATATAGATCATACAAGTTACAAGAAAATTTTCCCTCCCCCTTGTTGTAGAAAAAAATCCACTCTCTGGTTAGCATCATATAGAATACTTCATAGTCTAAGGTAAAAAAAAAAATTGGTGAATTTTCAAACAAATCGGGTGGCTAGTTTAGATTTGATAGCCAAATGATTGTCACAAAAGCCCTATCATGTCTTAATTAGGCAATTTTCTTAAAATTTCCATAAATTTTAACTCAGGTATTAGATTTTCACAAACGAGATATAGTTGGAAATATTGTTCTAACAACTATTTAGTGGTGCAATAATTTTTATTAGATTTAATTCCTATAATATTTTATCACAGCTTGAATTCAATGCTTCCTTTTGGACTTCTAAGCTTGTATCTTTTCACCAATTTATCAAATTTTGGACATTTCAATGGCATTACAAAGGTGATTCAGAGCTCTATCATTTTGTCCATCTAATTTTCTCATATGCAACCTTAGGTACATTTTATTAAGTTTTTACAATTTGTGGCATTCACTTGATAACTTAAACATACTACAGTTTGGAGAAAGTCTATTTGCATTGGGAGGCTTCATTTTCAGTTGTGCATCATATTTGAGAGTTTCTATTTGATATTGCAAGTCAATGTCTTTGTAATATATGAGGTTTGTCATAGTGTGTTATGGGGTTTTCATTTCATCCTTCATTGGTTATGTTGGAAAGGGGAAACTATAGAAAATAGAGAGATTGTATGTTAAACCATCTCCAATCACTTAAATTGTTGCCACATTTGTATGGTTTTGTTCCTCTTCATCATAAAGTTATCCAAAAAAATTCTTGGAGTTGTTAAAGGTGTGATGTTGTAGGGGTTATTGCAATGCACATTGATGATGATGTTTTGAAATCTATTGATCATTGTGATCATTCTCATACTCTTTGGACTAAGATTTGGGAGATATATGGAGATCCTAATACTCCATTCCTCGATGACAATGATTTAGAATTTCATGTTCCTCTTCGTTCTTCAAACAAGATACCCTATGATGATATTGTTATGGAGGAGCTTACAAATTTGGAATAGCTTAAATATTCAAACAAGGATTTCAAGGGTTCTTTAGATGATTCTTCTCCATTAGAGATAGTTGATGTACCTTCACCTTGAGTGATTCCTTGTTCAAAGTCACTGATTGAGGGTTCCATCATTCCTATTCATCAAGACATGCTAAGTTTTCCATGCTTGGGATCACAAGATGGCTTTATTTTAGGTATTGAAGATTCTATAGGTTTGGAGGACATTCTTGAGGGGATATGTCTCCTCTATATAGATTCTACTTTCGAGGGTTATCTTGATTCTCCCTATTCCATTATTTTGACCTTGATTAGGGATCTTGATATTGGTGAGACCACAAGGAACTTGATTTCTTTTTAGAGATTTCATATATGAGGCTTCTTCCCTCCTATTGCTCCTTGGATTTTCTTCTTCCTAGCAAGAGACATGCGATTTTTCATCACTAGACACTCTTTTTGATTAAAAATAGTGGTTTTGAGGACACCTCATTCTTGGGGGCTAATCTAGTCTCCATCTATTCCTTCAATGGATGGTTCATTATATTTTCTTTAGATCTTATTCAACATTATTTTTTGTAAAGTCTTGTTTTGTCACCTTCTTCATTGATTGGGTATGTACTTGATTTGATTGTGGCATCTTAATCTTCCTTGGGCAAGGAGACACATGATAAATTTTTAGAGACATCATCATCATACACATTCATCCTTCCTTCCTTCAATTCCTATCTAGAATGGGAAGCATCCTTGCATTTGTACTTGGCTTTGTTTCTTCCAAAAGGGAGACAAGTTTTTGAAAGAGGAAAAAATGGGTTTTATAAGGACCTAAAACCACAAAGTTTACAAATAAAAGATAAGATCATTAAAGACACAAAAAGTAGAAAGGTTGTAAAAACAACAAGTCCACGACCACCAAAAGGCCAGTGAAGGCCATAGAACCAAAAAACTAGACAAAAAACTAGCAAGAACTAAATTTGGGCCTTTAATAAATCTATAGTCTCAGCTTCCAAATCGTTAATATCTTGAACCCCCTCTTTTAAATCTGAACCATTTGGGAAGCAGCAGGTTTTTTCCTTTTAAGGTTGGCATAGGTCCTTTTTGAAATACGACGATCCCAAGCCTAAATTTAAAAAAATGGGATCTTGTTTTTTAAAATTTCCATTTTGGAAAATTTTCAAATAGGATCTCGCTTTTTAAATTTTTCCAAAAACGAAAATTTCCAAAATGGAATGTTGTAATAGACTTCATTTTGAAAACTTCTTCATTTTGAAGCCTTCAATTTTTGAAAAATTGGCTTTTCAAAAATTCTTCGTAAAAATAGGATCCCATTTTGAAAACTTTCTATTTTGAAACTCTTCCGTTTTAGTAATTTTCAAAATGATCCTGCTTAAATGTAGATCCTATTTATGAACCATAAAAATGTTTTTTTTTATGAAACAAGATCCCAAGAGGGGTTTTTGGGCTATTTTTTAGTTTGAAAAAAGGCTTGGGGACCCGAACCAAAGCTTGGGACCTGGTTTGACCTGTAACTTAAAGGTCCTGTTAATCTCACAGGAAAATAGTAACTTTGGACATATGTCTGAAGACTTGTTTTGCAGAATTTTTCTACAAAATTAAAACCCATGATAGATGAGACAGTGTAGATTCCAAATATGTATTTATTTTGTAATTTGATAAAAAAATTATTTTTCAATTAATTTCTAATGAAACTAGTCCATAAATTTGAATTATTATGTTTTTTTAGTATTTTAATAACTTTTGATCAACATAAATATTTCGACTGATATTACAGAAAAACTCAAACAATTATTTTCAATTAAAAAAATAAAAATGATATGTTTTAGGTCATCTTATGCATATTAAATGAAAATTTTCAAAACGACAAATATGCCTACAAAAATTTGTTTAACGAAAAATCAATAAAAATTACAAAAATAAAAACAAGTTTTCAGTGAGTCAAAAATCTTTTCCCAAAAGGATTTAGAAAAATATGATAATTGAGGTCAAACTATGGATGTTCTACACATGCATGGTATGGTATAAAAAAATTACTTTTAAACAGTGGTTTTTAGAAATTCCTATTGAATCTCAATTTGTACAATCTTGGTATTGAAATAAATTACATATTTGGAATCTAGACTCCAAGTACTACATTTTATGATTAGTGACTTTTTTGAAGATTCCATTTCTATGTGCTTCAAATTTTAAGGTCAAATGTGCAAATTATGAAAATCAAGGAAAACACTTCCACTTTTTTGGCCAAAAACTGGACTCAACTTCTTGCTAGCACCCTTACGCTAGGACCCATTCTGCAACCATCATTGCATTCTTTTCCTTCATCAATTTTGGCTTCTCCTCAGTTTTCATTCAGGGGGGATGTTGGAGTAAATTAATCATCACTAATTTACTGTAGTGCTTAATGCAAACTTAGGAAAAGATTTCTAGTTCTAATTGTGAGTGTTATTGCATTAATTATGCATTTCAATCATTTAAGAGACTTGACTGATTCATACATTTTGTTATCTCACTCCTATCTCAGTTAGAACTCCACCATTTGGGGATCTAATGTTGAGTTCATTTGAGTTTACATAAGGATATTCAATCCTTCATTGTATTTATTTATGCCGAAGACATATCCTATTTGAATAAAACCAAGCTAAGCTTGGTGATCAATGGCTAGAACATCTGCCAATGATTGAAATTTTTTTGTTCCTTCATTGCCCAATTGAAAAATATGATTGGTTTTCTCTTTTTCACATGAAATCATACACCCAGATAAATGCACCAATTTAACATCACCAACACATGGAAGGATAGAGTCAAAGAAACTTGTTTTCACTCCTATTCCAAATGCACTGATCAATATAGACCAGTTACATTCATGCACCCACATCAAACCTCAATGCACTCATCTCATCTTTTAGCGGTTAGGGTCTTTCTACCAAGGACATGATTGTGTTATCTGATAGGAAAATTGGGGTGTATGTTTGGGCACTTAAAAGCTCTTACCAATGTCACAGTGTAATTGTTGGAACATGGTTCAAATCACACTATTGGATGCTTTAGAGTAATGTGAAGCAAGACTATGTGAAACATTCACAATTTACTAGGAATTTTTTTTGTTCTATTTGGAGTGGTGGAATGCTATGGTTTTAGATTAGGAATGATTTATTTGTTTGTTGGGAGATCTAAACCTCAAGTTTCTGGAGGTGTGATAAGGATGGAAAGGACAAGAGTGGAGTTTGTTGTAGGTGCATTTCTCCAACCATTCACTTGATAGGCCATCTCCTCTAGCACTCCCCAACCTGATGCTTCTCCTTTGTGAGTTTCTTCCCTTCTCCCCCTCTTGTAATCCCTCTAATCTTTCGTTGTACGATTCCCCTTGCCAACACAGTTTGATGTGATTGCACCTCCTCACCTTTTTGCACTTAGTTTTGTGTTATTCATCAAACTCGACCATGAGAATAAGAAAAACCACAACAAACTCTACTAAAAATTGATGTCCTTTCTTTTCCTTCTTATTTATCCATATTTCCTTTTCTTCCATTGACTCTTCAGAATCATCACTATGAAACAACTGAACTTCAGATTTGGTTGTGGAACACAGGGTTGTCAAACTTCTGATGTCCTTCCTCAACATAATAGAATTCCAATTATTTGAGGCCACTGAAGAGGTTTTTGAAGGCCTCAAATCCAATGTAGCATGGAAACTTGCCATACACATGGCACACTTGCATTGTGCATCTTTCCTACAATGTGGATAGTAGCTACATGGATGATATCAGAAAACTTTGTGAACTAATATTGATGAAGGTTAAACCAAAACTAGCACTTCAAATACCAATTGCTATGGTTATCTTCCAAAATCAAGACAGAAGCAATATGCCAACCAAGAACATGGTATAAGATCAATTTTCATTGTAAGTACCACCTATAGATGGCCTAGGAGTCCTGTACCAGATGCCTAAATAATATGGATGTCCTTGAGTGAACACTCAAAATCCCCTACCCTTACTGAATGTTCTGATATTATAGTCTTGTAGTACTAGGCACCAATAAACAAGATGTATTGCTACCTAATTACTTTCATCAAGAAAATAAAACTGCAATGTTAATTTGATAAGATCCATCTATGTGAATGGGTTCTACAACCAACGTTTTGAATCCCAAAAGTCATAATCTATCATGATAATTTAATCTCACATATTTAAAAGTGCCTTACCAAGTAATTTTTGGTGATTGTTCCATATTTTTGTTGTCTAACCTTTTTGTATGAATCTTATAGTATCTATCCAAGCTTGCAAATATTAGTTTTTCTAGAATAGAAGCATTAGAGTTGCACAGTCTTTTATGAGTTTGCATGAAATAGAAATGCATCTTGCATTGTATGATCCTGTAAACTTTTGCTTCTGTGGTTATCATATTAAGCTACCTTGAAATTTCTAAACTCCTTCATCTTGTTCCTCTTTTTTATGAATAATTCTCTCAACATTGTACAATTTATTCACCATTTTACATGATGATCATGTGTCCTACTATGAGTATGCAAACAATTTCCACATTTTTAAAATTTTAACCTTGGATAGTGTTTTTTAGGCTTTAATTTTCTATCTCTAATGGTTGAGTTATTGTTAACTTTTTGTACAATTTTATTACACATTAGTTTGTTGTTTGTAATGATGGAGTTATAATCTAGATATCTTACATTTTTATACAGATGATTTTTGGATTCGATTGTGTAAATATTCTTTGCATCAACATTCCAGATCACACTCCATGATCCATCATCAAGATGAAAGCAAAGAGCATACTCTTAGACTACTAAAATAATATCTTTTGAACATTGTATGAGCATCCATCATATCATAATAGAAAGGGTGCATTTTATAGATGTAGTTACAAATGCCTTACTAGATATTTGTACAAAATGTGGTAGTATATGCAGACATGATGCCTCAAAGAATCTAGTTTCCTTTATTGTAATGACTTCAGGATATGCACAAAATGGTGTCTATGGTGAGGATATAAGGTTTTTCAAAGAAGCACCTAATAAAAAATTTGGTAATATGACTAAAATGATAAATGGATATGCACAAAATGGGTTCTGTTGAAATGTTGTACTTGCAAGTTCCTTGGTAGACATATACACAAAATGACTCAAAGAAATGAAAAGGAATTATTGTAGGATAGGCACAAACGGGCTTGTTGAAGGACTTTGAAAACTTTCAAGAAAATGCAATTGGCACATCCACAACAGGGCATGCACATCTAGCAAAGAATAATCAAATAGTAGACATTAATGTAAAATATAAAAGCATATGCAAGGGACAAAATGACTCAAAATTTATGGTCATCACTCTAGAAGTATGGCTATGATTATTATATTGTTAAAATAAGTTAAAACAAATACTTTATCAAAGAAAAAAGAATAAGTTGGATCTACTTTCATGACTATTTCTTTCCTAAGAATTTATTTCATATAACTAATTTCAATCTTGATAGATAATAATTCAATGCAAAGGAATTATTTTTGGATTTGCACAAATGGGCTTGTAGAAAGACTTTGAAATCTTTCAAGAAAATGTAATTGGTACATTTAAACCCAAATGCAGTTCGCACATTTATACCAATCTCCACAATAGGGAATGCACATCTAGCAAAATAGTGGACATTAATGCAAAATGTAAAACCATATGCAAGTGACAAAATGCCTCAAAATTTATGGTCATCACTCTTGAAGTATTACTATGATTATTGTATTGTTAAAATAAGTTAAAAAAAATATCTCATCAAAGAGAAAATAATAAGTTGGATCTACTTTCATGGCTATTGCTTTCCTAAGTGTTTCTTTCATACAACTAATTTCAATCTTGATAGATAATAATTCTTCCTATACATATGTATCAATGGAGCAATGAACTAGAATTTAGCATACTAAAAGGTATAAAAATTTCATCTCATTACAAAAAAGGGCCCATTTCTACCATAACAAAATTGTATTTGTATCAAGTTAAAATGTACAACATAGCTTCGCACTAAAAATTATTTGGGAAAATTAATTCTATGCTATATGGTATCCATCATACCTACATATTAGCCTAAAATGAGGTTCTTGTCAATGCATTGACTAGAAAGAACCTTGCCCATCATTTTTTGTGTAAGAAGTAATGAAGCTTTCTAACATGCAACCTGTACTACTTGGAGAAAAATTACACAACCCACAATGTTGACTAACGAATCTTTGTAACATGCAACCCGTACTACTTGGAGACAAATTACATAGTCCATGGTGTTGAGAAGTCCTTGGATACTTTCAAGAAAATGTATATACAGTTGGTCTCATTAACCATTTCCTACCTTCTCCTTAATTTTGTCTAAATATGAGCTCTATAATAGGATATGGCATTTATTACAACATAATAGAAGGGGATTTTTGTATATGTTATAGATGCAATTTTAACTATTAATCTCTCCTCTCTCTATTGTAAACATAACATGAGCCTATCAGTAATTGACCATGATTATCTTCCTCATTAAGAAGTTTTATTTTAGTTGTGTTTTGGTTCTTGTAAGAAGATGCATAGATGATTTGAAGTTACCACTTCTTCATTGAAACCTTTGTTGAAAAACATCATTTCCTAAATGACCTACCAATTGATCTCATATACTACAAAATGTATGCAAAAAATAGACCAATTTCTTTCCTCTTACAAATAATTCAATATTCCATTAAAAACTATTATTATTGGTCAAAGATTTATCAAAGATATAGCCACCATACTAGGTTTCAACCTATGTCAGTGTCCTTCTTCATGTAATGACTACTAATTGGTCCACACATCTCTACATGGATATACTACTATTCATACAAGCTTTGAATGTCATACACTATAGACTTTTCTCATCAATTTTTAGGTACGGAGACATGAAAACATGAAGCTGACACTACTTAAAATACAATCAAATGGTCTACACATTATAAATATACACAAAAAATTATGTATTAGATAAATTTTTTTTTTGTTCAAGTCAATGATGTCACACTTACAAGATTAAATTTAAATAAATAATATATAAAATTAGTGTAAGTGAATAGATAGTTGATTTGAAGCTATCACTTCTCTATTGAGACCTTTGTTACAAATAATGTCATTTTCTAAATGACCTACCAATTGACCTCATGTACTACATAGATATACTAAAAAATAGAACATTTTTTTCCTAAATGATCTTCCACACCTATTCAGCGTACCCACTACACACTAAGGTGTTCACAATTTCTAGTTCAGTAATCAATAATCATTATTGTTTCATCCCTTTTTGTTGTATAATTTCTCATTTATTTGTGGTAGGTCTCTTGGTGTACCCACTACACACCAATGTGTTCTCAATTGCTAGTATAGTAATCAATAATCATTATCGTTCCATCCCTTTTTGTTGTATAATTTCTCATTTGTGTGTGACAGGTTTCTCTTCAGATTGACATCCAAGACTTGTGGGATCCCAATCACATATTCTTTCAGTATGCAGTAATCAATTGACCCACATCTTCCTTGTGCCTAAATTGTTCAACTTGGTGTTTGCAAACATCTAAGAGGAGATCATTAGAGCGTTAGACTCAAGTTCTCATATATCAGTTTCTAGAATAGACTATCTATACAACTTTGAACAAGCCATATGATTATAATTGATATTTTTTTTTCTTTTTTCCTTTGAAAAATTAAAATGTACTCTAAATGTTTTACCTTGATGATATGTATGGTTGTCAAACAATCAGGAATGACTCACCAAATGTCATTAAATATCAAGATGTAACAATTTGTAGTACAAAACATTTGTTAAGTCGACTCATAATGATTAATATGAAGGTGAGGGTGGAAGAGATAAATTTAGAATTTAAATCCATTTTTTTCAATTTTAATTAAATCTCTAGATCATAGAATTGAAGCAAGTTAAATTTTAAATAACATAAAATTATATATATATATATATATATATATATATATATATAAAATAAAGAGATTATAAAAACATATTACTTCTTGATATATAATTTTTATTTTTTTTCATAGAAATACTTCCAAAACTAAATATTAATTAGAGCTAGTGTTAAGATGTTTAAATAAAGTTGGTGTGTTGTAACCTAATTCAATTTATCGTGTGTGAAGTTAAAACTAAATTGAATTTATGGTAGCTCTAACAAAATTAATTGCCCTTCTCAAATAAAATAAAATTTACAACTCACAAATTAAATGCATCTTTGAGGAGCCAAGCCTATCTTTTGCAACAGGTGAAGTTCAGGAATATTTTTGGATTACAGCGTACTATTACCAGTCAAGAAATGATATTTTTATACGTCTCCTTAAATATTTATATTATTTTAAGATGGTGGGTATCAAAAAGTATATTGGAAGTCAATATATAATACGGTAGAACAAGCCAACTGATTTTATGGTGGACAACAAATTTCAGGTACGGTCTGATGTACTTTATTTTATGTCAGATGTCTATTCAGATATATATTGCTTTCAGTGAAATTTAACCTTAATTAAACTTTGAAAAGAATGATTGGAGTGTTTTTAAATTTAATTGTGAAGTTTTTGATAAAACTAAAAGTATTTCAATTATTTTCATGAGTTGTATAAAAATTATGCTTTCTATTTTAAAATTATCTTAAAATAATAGATGGATAAATCTAAAAGTACTTCAATTATATCTGACTATTATGAAAGAACATTAAAATAAGTGTTTCTCTGTTCATATCGATAAAACATGTGAGAGGGCCTAGACCATTACATAATGTCATCTAAAAGTAAGAGAGGAGGTTTAAAATTTTGATCAAATTAGATGATTGTAATGCATATATTTTATTCTTTTGTCCTTTTGAAAATCAAAGTGTACTCTAAATGTTTTTCCTTTTTTATTTAGAAAATGCATTATATTAATAATAAAAAAGGAATTTACAAGAGTACAAATGTGTGTAAAAGAGGCACATCCCAACCCAGATGACTCTGAGAGGTAGTCAAACTGAAAAACCCTAAGTGCAGTATACAATTGAAATTAGACTCATTTTTCTCCAAGAGTGACGAGTGCATGAAAGTACATGATCAACTAAATGTTTGTCCTTGGTGATTGGTATGATTTTCAAAATGTTTGTCCTTGGTGATTCGTATGATTTTCAAAAAATCATGCATGACTCATTAAATGTCTTTAAATGTCAAGACATAACAATATGCAACACAAAACATATGTATAGTTAGCCCCTAATGATTGGAATGAAGGGAAGGTGAAAGAGATAAAATTATAATTTAAATTTGAACTTTTGAATATTAGATCAAATTCTCTAGACCTCAAAATTAAACATTGTTCAATCCAAAATAATATAAAAATAAATCATTTAGGAAAAATAATAAAATATAAATAATAAGATAATGCATAAAAAATGGATAAATAAAAAATACAACACAAGAGAGGAGGTTGTTGGTGTTGTTGTTGTGCAGATGTAATTTGTTAGTCTTATTCATCTTAATCTATTAAATAAAAGGTGTTATGTAGCTACTAGTTTTTATCATTGTAATACATTAAAATTATTATAAATGTTAATTTAAATAATTAATTTGATTGTATTTTCCTTATAAATTTTATTCATATAATTAAACATGATAACATTAACACATTGAAACAAAACAAATATTTGAATCTACAATGTTGCTTTCGGTGAAATAAGAAACTTGTAGATCTTAAAAAAATGTATTTTACAAAAATATTAAAATTCTTAACATGCATTAATTTCAAATCATATTTCAAAGGTAATTAATTAAAAAAGAATGCATAAATTGGAATTGGAATTTGAATTAGAGTAAACAATTTTCCTTTATTTTACCATTAGAAAATCAAAGTTTAGTATTTTAACACTATGAAACAAGTAGAATCATGATCATTAAATGTTGAGAGAGATTTTTTAAGGCATATGATAATTTATAAATTATTTTTGAAATGAGTATTTTTCTAGATTGTGGAATCCTCCATTGTAATGATTTGATATGATAATATTTTTTGCACACTTGACCTTACGTAGTCATGACTCATTATTTTGAAAGTCATGCCTTAAAAAAATAAAAATTGATGGATAGTACATTCATGAAAGAGGCCATTTCATCCCATTTTTGCATTCAATATAGATTCATGTGAACATGAGATAAGAATTCAAAGCATTTAAAGACTAGTAGTTGCACAATATTCATTGAGCAACAAAATCACTGATAAGCACAGACCAATTTTGTTTTCCCGTAAAGTTCTCCCCACTGACATCAAAGTCAGACTAGAGGAGATCTCTCCTTATCTCTCTTTATCACTCCCTCTCTCCTTATCACTCCCTCTTTCTATTTCTCCCTGCTTATCTCTCCTCTTTCTATTTCTCTCCCCCTCTCCCTCATTTCCTATCCATTCCCTCCTTCCATATCCATTCCTCTCTTCCCATTCCACTCCTTCCTCCTTCCTCCTTTCTCTTTCTCTTTCCTCCTCCTTATATCCTCTTCCAGTCCCTATCTTATATCTTTATCTTCCTCTTCCTCTTCTTCTTTATCTCATTATCCTTCCTTCCTATCCATCCCCTCTCTCTCCTTTATCCCCTATCTCTGTCTTTTCCATCTTATCTCTGTCTGAATCTGTTGTCCTCCTTTTCATCTCTCGTTCTCCATTGTCTCTGCCTCCTGTCCTGTTTGTCTCTTTATCTCGATTAAATCGGAACAAATCCTGATAAAATGGATAATCGGGGTTTTGGATCCAGACTCATATGCATTTACACAAGAATAGGCTTAAAGTTTCCCTAACTGACATTCCAAACCTCTTCAGCATACACATTGCACACCAAGGTGCAATTGCTAATATTTATAAATATTAAACTCAAAAATTTTAAAAATCCTTTAAAAAACTCAATTTTTTTTAATAATTTATTTGTAAAATATCCTTTAGAAACTCACATAGCCTTGTAAAAAGGTTTCAAGAGGCATTCAAATCTAGCGAACATTGCAACGTCCACCATACACAAGCATTTTAATCATTGACCTGCATTCTTTCAGTTTGGTGGTTCCCTCTCCCATATGATGAGCTAGTGAGAGGATCATTGACACCAATAGACATGGGGTTCTCATCGATGTCAGATTGGGGGAAATGATGGTGGTATTCCCCCACATATGGTGGTTCCCTCTCCCATATGATGAGCTAGTGAGAGGATCATTGATACCAATAGACATGGGGTTCTCATCGATGTCAGATTGGGGGAAATGATGGTGGTATTCCCCCACATAGAATAGCTTATTAGCTAAATAGAAAACTAAATAGATAAATTTATAAAAGATAAATAATTAACAAATTTATATGATCACATTGAGAAAAATAAATATTGGTCTTGAGAAATTTTTTTTTTAATTGATAGAAGGTACAATAAATAACTAATTGTACTTTTTGTGTAAAGAAAAATAAACTTTCCTTAGGATTAATCTATTTATTCCAATAAATTGTATAAATATAATTACAATAGACCAAAACTATTTAATTATGTTGTTGAACATAGTTGAATGTTGTTTCATAATTGAAATATATGAAAATATATAATAATAAAAAGTACAATCTAACACCTAGTAAGTAAAGATGGATCTTAGGCTAATATATATTTGAATTTGATGTGCTTTAGTGTATAAAATAGAGAATGCTAGATTACTAGGTCAACAATAAAATACAATGTTTATTTTTCACTATTTAAGGAAAAATGCTTGATTCTAAACTTTTCCTACACCTATGATTTTGTCATGTGTGATTTATAAATTTTTTCCCTATATTTTGCTTGATCCCTCTTGTGCATCTTGAATATCTAAAGACCTTGCAATATCTAAGAAAAATAAAGTAATATCCTTACATCATAGCTTTCACCTATATCAATCCTAGGAAATAGAGGGTGATTGAGTATGATAATATTTGGTCAAGAAAATGATCCTAAGATTCTTGTGCATAATTATATTCATTTTAGTGCATCAGAAGAGTGTACATAATAGTGATATTCAAATGATTCATGGATTATAAAATGATTAAAATGAAAAAAATAAAATACATTTAGATACAAAGACATAGAAACATATCATGCAATATTTTGTTTAGTTGGACATATGTAAGAAGTTAATTGTAAATTATTTTTATAATTTAAATTTGGGTGGGATGAATTTTCTAACTTGTTTTTATAATTTAAATTTTGGTGGGATGACTCTTCTACCATGAAAATAACCTCATAATTTTAAACTAATTTCTAGATAGTAAAGGGGATATATGTTGTTTATGATGCATGCTTGGAAATAAGTGTGAGTATAGGTGTGATAATCAAGTGGATAGGGAAAATGTATAAGGGTGTGTAAACATGTGAAATGGGTTAAGTGGTAGGTGTCTAAAATATGTGTTATAATATGGTAGTTGGAAAGAGAGATAACTATGTAAAATATTACAACAAATAGTTTTTGAATTTTTAGATATATAGAAAATATTCCCTCAAAATAAGGATAGAATAGAATGAGAGATGGCATGAGTATGAAAATTTTACCTTTAAATATTTATTAGAAATAAATCATCTATTTATTTATAAATTTTCATATCAGGTTCAAGTTTATTTCCTAAAATCATTGCCTAGCAACTACTTTTCATATAAAACATGCATCCCTATAAAATATTATAATTTTTTTTAAAATATAAAATGTGCTATGTAGTGATTAGTACTTGTCATAGGTTAGGTGTAATTTAGTATGAATTTGCATAAACTTATACTATTTCATTGTTTAAATTATTTAGTAATATTGTTTTTTGGTTACTATATAACATAAAATCACAACCCATTGTTGAAGAGAGCTTTCATCTTATTTGTCTCCTTTTTCTCTTAAAATTACATTGAATGTCAACGTGATATTTATGAACATATTTAACAAATTTACTATTTTAGGGTGCCTTGGTCAAATCCCCTATGCATGTTTTTGCAATGAATAATTAAAACATGATTGAAAGTTGGAATGGAAGGTGTTGGATGTAGGTGTGTTCTTAATTTGAAAATCTCCTTAATTACTCTTGACTACTCTAAAGATTTGTGAATAATTCTCTCTATAATTATATTATGAGATGTTCTAATGATGTCTTAAGTTTTGTTAGTAAGCAATCTCAAATCAACAATTTCCAATTTTTTTGTTTTAACCAGCTAATATCAAACACATTTAAGAGTGCTTCATTCACGTAAAAATTTAGAAAATGTACAATAATCAAAATACATGAAATTACACTAAAAATAATATCCAAAATAAAGAAAAAGTTAAGATAATAATTAAATTTAAATAATTAATAATAAAGAAATTAAAACATAAAGTTAAAATTAAATTTGATTAATTTATGAAATACAACTATTGAATTAAACATTAAACTAATAAATTAATATAAAATAGTACAATCTTCTCTGCAAAATAAACTTGTAATCATACCCTTCATACTTTTGAAGAAGGAAAGCAAAAATTATAGTCAACTCTCTATAAAAGATGATGGTTGTTCGTTTGTCTTATTGGAATGATACTTGTTATTGCTTAGTAGCAGAATGGATTGCACTTTTCCCAAGAAAACAAAACTCAAAACAACAGCTTTATTAGCAAAAATAAACTTAGCATAAACCAGCACAAAAGATGATGAAAAGTAATTGTTGTTTCTAAACAGATGATTTATACGTTTGAAATACCTACCCCATTGTGAACAAGGCCCATTTCTTGTCACATAAGAAATTGACATGTCCCAAGGCACGTAGTTGTGTGACAGCCTGTTCTTTTGTCAGGCAACCATTCCTTGAAAGAGTCTCATTAGCTTGCAACCATGAAGGAATTGTAACTAGAGACAATTGAATGATATCAAAAAATATTAGATTACTTAAGATGGTACGAAAGAATTGGAAATTGAGAAAGATTGAACTTATAGTACAGCCGAGGCAGGTGCTAATAATACAGATCTTTTTGGTGGGGTCAGATTTTTGAAGCCGATACTTTACGAAACAGATCATACACAAGGTAATGAAGGGAAGATCGGAGTGATAAGGGATCCTTATGCTTGTACCATTGATGTCCTTATTCTTGTAACAGTAATGCAAATCTTAATTAACATATTTAAGTTGAGATCGATTATTTGAACAATAGAAAGATTATTTCTTTTAATTATAAAAGAAGATTCATTATTTTTTAAGTTTATGATTATGTTTCTATTGTCAAAAAGTTTAAGGATGACAAACAATCAAGTTTTACTAAATCTATGATGGTTTTGATCTTTCAAATTTTGAATAAATTAGTTACAATCATGAAGTTACATATTATACTATATGTGACATTTTATATTTGATAATGTAAAAATATGCACGGATGACAGGATCATTCTGTTCAAATATAATATTAATTAATCAGTCATACAATTAAACATACATCCAAAATACTGAAAAGATGTTAAAGAACTATTGCCCAAAAAGCAATGTTTTATAAGTATTCATTATGATGTTGTGTTGTGATCTTATTAATCTTTATTATGTATACTACTGTCACGTGTTCTTTTAGTGATTTCATTGTTAATGAATATGATATCATAAAAAATCTGAATAAAATGATGTGTCATTCAATAAGATCCTACTTAAAGTATGACCAACAATCTTTGTAGAAAGTCAAAAGAATATAATGTGGTAAGACCATGAAATCTCTCGCATATTTTCCTTTTCAACTGAAGCATCTTTAATCTGGCATATATGATTTTTTTTAGAGACCTCTTCTCCGCATTAAAGGGGTTTTCTACTGTTTTTCTCCCTTGGAAGAAAAAGAAGTGGGTGGTTAATGTCCCTTTTATAAACGTCTCTTGTATCTACCGCTTTTTTTGTCAACTACATTTTCCAACTAAAACATCATTTCATTGTTTTTACTCTGAATGCAATCGAATCTCTGTTGTTTAAGTTTATATGCCTTCTCAGTTGTTACTTCTGTATTTTGTTGTTTATTAAAGCTGTCTCTATTCCTTGAGATATCTTGCATGCTTATGCATCCGTTGCCCATTAGCTTGAGCATCTACTCAGCGTTAACTTCTTTGTAGTCTTCTTTCTCTGCTTTACAATTGTTTATTTTCTTTGTAGCTCTAGAATGAGTTTTGTGCTGTGATGTTATTATTATAATGCTTAGTTATGAGACATTGTACACCTAAAGCACCAACCATTAGTACAGTTTGATTAGTCTGATCTGTAAACTATTCTATCTCAAGATATAAAGTACACACAGAACTGCATATTCATATAACCAGTGAACTCGGAACTTCAATAATTTATTGAATTGCGCTGCCAAGGAAATTGTTCATTATTAAAAAATAGGAGCTAAAAGCTTACAATCAAGCTCCCCGAGGGGTAAAATCACTCTATATTTTCTCTCTCCGATAGGTACTGGTTCGTTTAAATAGAATATAGCCATCTTCCTCCTCTTTATCTGCTAATGCTGATTCTCATGCTTTTGGACGGAGTCCGATTGTCTCAGGAGGCTGTACCCTGTACAGACCTTGTTAATTATTGATAAACGAGAATGAAATCAAACTTGATCGCTAGTAACAAGATTCATTGTGGCCACTTTGACAACATTTGGGGCCTCCACCTCCAATATATGATTAGGCAGATCAAATGCATCATCTATCTTTTTGGTTTCAGGAAGTTTATCAAGCTCAGCAGATACAGGTAAAACAGGCTCTGAGCCTCTGTAAATGAGGTAAACAACGAGCTGAGCTATTCCTAAAAGGAAACCAATGCCATTGGGCACCTGCAAAGAAAATAATAATTTTTTTAGAATAAACGTGCACCGTCCTTGCCAAAAATTACACGAAAACTATACTTAAAACGGCACTAGGAAAAGAGAGAAGATTACAGCTATAAAGATATCCTTGGCCATTATAGAGTATCCAGACCAGACAAGTGCATTTAGAGTGCTGAATAGGGAGACTAAAAATGGCATGTACTTAACACTTTTGGTTCTGATAACATCTCCCTGCAAAAAACGCAGTAACTCATCAACATTCATGAAAGGATGAATTATTCTGCTAATTGACATATGTTAGGGGTTTTTGTTTTTGGGTATACACGAGATTTTTTATTTTTTATTTCGGTAGAGATTAAATTTTAGATATTTTTTATGGTTTTTGGGAGGAGATTATATTTCTGCTTTTGTAAACTTTTCATAGCAATCTAAATTTAGAACATAAGGCTCAAAACTCACCGCGACAGATAATGGGGAGGCATACATAATAATGGAAAGGATCACACCTAAAGTGCCAGCCAGTAACTGTCTGACACTGTATGTGTGCAGCGCATAAATCGTGACTGCAACCTCGATGACAAAAGCAACGGTCATCGCAATGGCTAACCGTACTGTTTTCACCTGCAAGATAAATTGAACGAATCCTGTTCACAATAGCCACCAAATGGCCTTCAATCACAGACTTATAGCTGACATAATGATTTACCTTCTTCTTCTTGGGGGCAAATGCCAGAAAGGACAGCAGATAAAATATCTCCAAAACAAATCCTGCACCATTGATCGTGAGCAGCAAAGTGCTGTGCGGTTTAACAAATGGGGCTCCGTAAAGTAGCCAAAGACAACAGTTAAATAAGGTACACACATATGGAAGTCCTGAAAACTCTTGGGTAGACTTAAGCTTGTATATCCCCCAGAATGTTGTCCTGCGATTTCCAAATACAATTTATATATAAGCTCCTTATCTTGATCAATACTGAAAGCTTACATGTTAGTCATGTTTGTCAATAATAGAAAGATTTCAGTGCCATGGAACAACAAGAATGCTGATATCAGAGTTGACTTAGAGAAATCTGATGTACATAGTACTTACATAGGTGACAGGAAAAGTGCCAGTGATGTTATATTTCCTGCACCACAAACCACTATGAAACATTAATCATGATGTTTTATGTTTCACATCAGTTTGCACTCTCATATAAATCCAACTTGACGCAAATCTCTGCTACCCAAACAATCTCAATCTACATATGAACGAGTACTAAATCCAAGAAAGACGTCACAAATCTTCTAAGCCCAAATAATCAATAAAGTCAACTAATACACACTAAAACCTGCACGTAAAATTAAGCAACAATCCCACAAATTCACAACAAAAGTTGCCCATAAAAATAAGCAGGAAGCCTGCATGGAAACTTGTACATACAAATGAGCACTAAATGAGGATGAGATACACAACAAAACCAATATCTAGTCACCCAAATGCCAATCTACATACAAAGTCATGAATGCAAAGCAACGAAAAGAATCCCTTGGGGATAAAGAAGAGGGTACGCATGTTATGATGCATCGCAATCTATGGAAGTTTTACACAGTAAACAACACAGTACAAACTTGTGTTCTAGCCCTTATCAACTGAGTACCCTAAAAGCCAAATCATGATTAGAAATAACCTATTCACTCTCCCTTGAGAATGAATCTGTATTTATGCAAACCCCTCCATTATTCTTCTCTGACTAAAATAGAGTACAAATCATTTATGTCCTATATATTCAATCTATCTATCTATCTGGACCATACTTCATTCAAACCATTTAAGACTAAGCGAAAAAAAAGCTACAAATTCCAAGCGTACACAGGTCTATATCTTTTATTCTAGTCCCATATAGAAAATCATGAATTCGAATTAGCACAGCAAAATGTTTAGAAATCTAGATGGTCCAGATTATATATATATTTCATAAAGCAGTGATCTAAATGGCATACCAATGATTCCTGCCACAAGTTGCAGAGGTAAGGCCATTGAACAAAACAAGAAACTGTCTTTGCAGTACTCAAAAGAAAAATATCTAATGCAGATAGAAATCAGCACAAGAAGAAGATGAAGCTGTGAAGAACACCAATATTTTTAGGTCCTTTTATAGGCATTCACCCTGCACAGATCAACTTGATATCATCATATACATTGAAATGTAGGAAGGAATAACTAGTATTGTAAGATAATGACCGGCAAAGCACTAGGGAACAAATTGCCTTTTGCTTTACACATCAGAGTTATTGGAAACCAGCTCAATACAATGCTCACAATCAACTTGTGATATGGGTGTGATTTTTCCTATATTCAGATGGTCAGGTTATCATCTCTCAGTCCTTTTCTGTAGCTCTATAAAGAAAGATGCACTACACCCAGATAAATAATTAACAATATTTCAAAGATTCATTGCCAACACGTGCTAATTCCGAGGAAGAACAGTGCAAACACTGTATAGCAATTGTGGGTGAAAAGAAGCATATTCTATAATAGATATAAAGAGTGGGATACAGATCACTCTGGATGATTGCGGGAGAAATATATATATAATTTTTTTTAAATAACATAAAAAATAACTACATGTATGTATATCATCCATACATGTTTTATTACAAGTACCATTTTTACTCTCCCATGAGATCATTCACTCAAATACACGTAGATTCCATGTCATTAACAGTGTTTCTTACATAAAGAGGATCTGCCACCCCAATTTCCATTTTTATGTAGACAAGTCAACAAATTCAGCTAAGCTACTTTTAATCACGTAAACACTTGCCCAAAAATATCCACCATGGTCAGTTTTGGAGGTCTAAGCTGTAAATTTTGTAGCCAATATTGTTCTTCTCCTTTGCAAGAAGCCTCAAAACAAAGGTGGCCAACATGATTAACTTTCTTCTGAGTAATTGAGTTTTCCCCGCTTTTTTTATATACCATTTTTCTTTTTGATCCTGATTGCGTGTATTTTGTTTTTTTTAGTTTATTTGTCCCATTCTATTCTACTGTTCATGGGGACCATTCAATCATAGCTGTGTTTCTTTTAAGGAGATAAAGTAGGTAAATTTCGTTCATAATATGCTTGTAAACTTTGGATTTGATAGCGTCACGTTATGTAAGCTGATTGTGTTTAGCTATGTATATTGGATTCTATCTTCACAAGTCACCCGTTAATTCCAGTCTGCAAACATTTGCAAGCTGTGCAACACTAACCTAAAATCAAATGGGTCACTGTTCATTGCATTTATTGATATGGAAATTTTTTCGTTGGGTTATTAAGGTTGTGAAAGTTTGTTCAACCATACATTGTTATTGATTACTAACTGGCACATATACAGCTGGAAGATTCATTTATGAATAAGTTTATGTTAGTTCTTTTATTAAATTGAAAAATATGATAGCACATATTCTTTTTTATAAATGATGAGTGGTAGGAGTGGTAGGAAGCTACACCTTCAAAAACTATGTAGGATAGAGTTTAAAATAAAGAGAAAAATCAAGTTTTAATCAACATGATCATATAATTATTTTATGATACTACTTTTAGCTTTATATAGGTCCTTATTAAAAAGTATGTTGATTGAATATAATAATACACGTACTTATACATAGTGTATTATTCATGTAGTATGTTCTAACATGTACTATATATTTGACAAGTAATAATGTAATATATTATGAGGTCAACAAGTTGGAAGTAATCACATGGAACTTAAGTATGTTTAAATTGGAATAGTATTGAAATTGTGAATTAATACTATTCATGAAGTATGGTTTTAATTAGTTTGAGTAAAGAGCTACAAAATTGAATCCTCATAAAATATCATTACTATTAAACTATTACAAAAAGTACAAAAGTAAAAATTGTTCAAGTATTGATGAATCAAAACTAGTTAACATTCAAGAGTTTTGATTATTGCTAATTATAGATTTGACTACTATTAGACAATTGTCATTATGGTCAAGTTGATCATTATGTAGCAAGACCATCAAAGATGGTTATGATGACACTAAAAATGTAGAGAATCCAAGGATTGAAGAAAATGAAATAGTCTAATGTTTCTTGTAATTCTTTATAATACCACCAAGAGGGGTCATTGCAATAATTACACCTTAGTGTTTCCTTAGAAATTTGACTAAATTGGGGTTATGTTGTTTCAAACTATGGTTTTTAGATGGATTTTAGTATTGATTAATTAAAAGTGTTGAAACAAATTTAATGCTTATGCTGTTTTTATATATTGTTGTTTGTGCAAGATAATTCCATCAAGACATCTAGAATATAATAAACTATTATAATAGTTGATGAGATGTAACTTGAGAAGAAAATCCTCTCGTTAGTTTATCTAGGCCAATTATGTTGTCTACATTTTATTTGTGGCTATTAACTTAACTAATAGAAATCATTTTTTGAGAATTTTTGTCTAGAATACAACTTACTCATACAATATATATTTTTGAAGAAACAAATCACTTCACACAAATAGTTTACGCTACAAAATAAATACAAATAACTTAATATAATTAGTTTGATTGATTTCAAAGCTAGGTTGATACATGGACAATAATAAATGTGTTGATGAAAATGAGAAAGATTTGATTCCTAGTGCTAGGAATGATGATGAACTTGTACGAACATGATATACTAAAATTGTTCTCTAGGGTACCAATTTTTTTAATGCCCTTGAAATTCTTGTTCTTTCAAAATCTATGCAAACTGAAAATTTATATGACTAAATCTTAGATATGTTAGGTTTCATCCTAATTATTGCAAGTTGTATCCCAATTGCTAGAAAATTGATATCTTGGTGCACAAATCAATCTTGTTTATAATTTTTTGACAAATCTTATCAACTTTGCTCTCTAATATTGATGGGTGTTAAAAACTATAATTCTTTCAAACACATTAGGAGAATCCTTTGAATTAATAAGGATCATGTTACCCTAGGTAAACCCCCTCAATTAATATTTTTTGTAACTTATGGTAAATATTTCAAGACAAAACACAAACATGTGAATGGCTTATATGCAAACAATGTAAATTATGAATTTTTCTCTCTTAGAGAATTGAAACTTGTTAAGGAAATTGTTTATATTCCCAAAATATAACAGATGAATAAATTGAAAATTGACTGTCTTTATTTATATAAGGCATACCGATATGTTGCACAAACATATACCAACTCATATTACAATGATTAGTAAAAGGGGCTAGAAAGATGAAATATAAATTTAAAGATTTGAAATTGAGGGTCAATTTCTTAGACTATGGGTCAATTTTGAGTAGTATATAAATGACCCTAATTACAAAAGCAATAATTTTGAGGCTAAGAGTTAATACATTGCGTAAAGTATGAATGAAGTTTTGTAAATGTGTGATAATTTGTATAAGTGCAAGAAAATATCAATGGATAAGAATTGAACATGAGCAAATATCACGCACAAAAATGTGTCACTTATCAACATATAATTGCATTAAAGACATTCCATCAATGAATAAATAAAACTAAATGAAAAATTGACATGACACAAATTTCACTATTACGATAATTTAATCACCTAAATTAAATTTACACACTAACTTCCAACTTGTTAACATTGTAGATCTTATAAAATATTAAAAAATAAAAAATAAAAAATTAATGAATTACCCTTAAAATAAACTCAAATAATATCCCATATAATTTACATTAATTGCATGTCTTTAAAAAAGACTATATTCACCATCATATAGGGAAGAGGGGTCCATAATAGAGCGGGTTTCAATAGTTGGGGATCAAAGTAGTCCTCAGTGGGCCTCATAGTGGAGCATCTTAATATCCAATTGCAAAACACCCTTTATCCATAAAGTATACAAACTAACAAATCATGTGATGCCACATCAGCACACCAATAAAACATGACTTAGTGCACCACTATCAGTCTCACTTTTTTTTTTAACCTTTTTTAATACCTTAACAAAAAGTATGTTGATGTGGCATCATATTTGATGATGTGACCCTAAAATAAAAAAATTTAAGCAGGTGAGTTGCCAAATAAACTATTGTACAAAATTGGGACTGATTTGAAATTCTATGTAGGATTTTGAGAAACACGAAATCATGGTGCTCCACCATAGACGCCTCTCCCCCATTAAAATACCAAAACTTTCACTATCAAACTAACTCAAAAATACATTAAACCAACTCTATAAAAACAACAAAGACGTCTAACAAACGTTTTGAAAAAAAGGTATAGCTAAAGTGAGACGGACCAATACACAGACCGAGGACATTTCAATCTCTATGGAATCAAATTGATTGTCACCCATTAAGCCATTGTGTGACAGGACAACTAGTCAACGAATCAGATTTATTTTCTTCTTGGCTTTCACTCGTTTCGTTTGTACCTATTCATTGCAACCGTCCTTTTTATGCATTTCTTTCAGGAGGGCAGTGATTATTGTTTTTTCTTTCTGTATATTAGTTTATTTTTTAGTGATATATTGTGGGGTTGGCCTCTTTATAAAGTTGTAGTCCTTTAAGGAAGCATGATTGTGGGCCATCTAGGAGAGGCATATAAGGCAGGCATAAGATACAATACTACATAATAATAATATGCTATGAGGAGCAGTCTAATTGTCTTTTGTAGTAGTGTACTTCGTATTATGATGTGCGAAGGAGTAATAAAAAAAAGTTTATTTGAAATTGGAAATCTTTATGTGATTGAGTTACACCTAATGATATAGATGTCTAATAGTTCTGCATTTTTTTTCACATTTTTAAAATAATAGGTCACTTTTTAATGAAAATTTTAGTATGTTTTTTTGTGATTTAAGAGTTTCTTCGTAAATAATTCTTTTCATTTAAATTATTTCATATAAATTTTAATTTGTAAAAACATAATTTTATATTATTTTCTTATATTTTATAACATAAGTATAATGAATATAGTAGTTGATGAAATCTTTTAGAAATTAAAGTTACAAAATTGATTTCAATATTTTAATGGAACTCAAAGGTTTTATGAAAAATGTGTAAAGAATAATTTTGTATGCCAATAAAATAAAATTAATTATATTTCTCATTAAGGTTTCTAATAGTTTACAAAGATGTGAATATAAATTATTATTTGTTACAATATATTTTAATAGATGAGTATTGACATGATTCAAAATTATATTTTGATTTAAAAGATTGTCTTTAGTTAGATATGTTATATAAGAGAGTCTCAAAATAGGAGATTATATATGAGGTGGTATGTGAGATAGAAAATCTATCCTAAGTCTTGTGTGCTCTAAGCAAACCTTAATCTATCAATATCATTCCTCCCAATGGTAAATTTATTATCCTTCAATGCATTTAAATATAAAAAGAGTAAAAAATTGGTTGACATATATTGGAGAAAAAAATCCATCTAGCCTAATGTAGGATTAACATAGTTTGATAGTAAGGTAAGAATTTGTAGAATAGTGAGATTTGTAATAGAAAAAAGGCCTCCAAAACTAGAATGTAGATAAGAATTTACAAGGTCTACATTATTTAAGGGTAACTTTAACTTCAAATGTTTATCCAAAAATACTATAACTAAATCTAACAAAGAAATTCATAGAACTATAATTTTTCAGTCCACATCAAGATCCATCCAAAAAATTGCTGATTATATATATCCACTACAATTATTTGATCATCTTCTCATGGACCAAGTAGAACAAATTGTCAATCCATTTGTTGAACAAAAAAATATCAACATTTTTGGTATATAATAAAATCCATAACCAAATCAAAATCCAACTAGTAATGGTTTCTCACCAATATCCTAGGTGATTATTTCAACATAGAAAATATTGGCTCAATGTTTGTTTGAAAAATAACCAAGAACCAACATAATGGACTTATAGAAGAACATGTCTAGGCATATAAATATGTCTTGATAAGAATGAAATTTAAGCATGAAGATATCACCTTTAGAATGTTCCCTACTACTTCAGACCATTTTACATATGACTAGTATACCAACTTACTTATTGTGGCATATGAGTCCCAATACAACATATTTTCCAAATTTAAGCTATTTCAAATCAACCACTTTGAGATTCTAGTTTTAGCACAAAAACCCTAGTATTGGACTAAATCGCCCATACTAGTGTATGACTCCTAATGGGAATCAAACAATAAGTTTTTGGGGTTTTGGAGCTTATTTTGATCTCATCACTCTTCCATGTGCACCTCTATTCACTCTCAATCTTTTATTCTGCATTTCAATTTCATTTCCTTAGTCAATTAGTTTGGTTTTGCATGGTACTTTGCATATTGCATTCATTTCTTGTCTTTCCAAACCCTAGCATGGTAGTGAACCCTCTTATTATCTTTAATCACACCCAATGACACCCTATTTCAAGACCTCTTTCCCCCTTTCTATATTTGGATTGAGATCTCTAGGGTTTCCTTAAATGAAACTTGGAGAAACTTGTTAGCTCTATCCCTCAAAACATATGGCCTACATTTTTCTATGCTTTATTTTGGTGAACCTACATTTAGAAAATCTTAATTCTTATTTGGATTGCATCATCATCCTAGATTTAGATTGCATTAACATTGAATTAGGGTTTTTATATTAGTTAATTGGAATTTTAGGGTTTCTAATTCTTGCATTAGTAAAAGTGAATATAGGTTGCATTTTTGCATCTTACATCATTGAATTTTATCTAAAATATGCATTTGCACTTAACTTAGACATCATCCTAACCAGAAAACATAACATTCACACATAATTTTCTAAAATGGTGCAAAAACCCTAATCTGGGACTCATATGCCCCTCTCGGAAATTTATTCCAAGTACAAGTTATTTTTCCCACTTTTTGGGATTTTTGTGGGTAGGTGCAAGATCATCATGAAAAAAGCAAGCCCTTAAGTGGCAATGAAAATTCAAAAAAATCAGAGTTAGGCAACTTGACGTAAAAATTTGAATAAGTTATCTATATTATTTCAAAAATATGTAAGAATATAATCTATACCAAGCTAAATGTATTTTCTAAACTACTAGGTTTATTTTAAAAAAAATCTATTCCCAAGTGAAAATTTGAGATTTCAATGTAGTAGCACTTAAATTTCAGGGAAAAAATAAGTAGGTGTTTGTCTGACCACCCTAACCACAATAAAATGATAATATTTTTTTATAAATTTTAGATATAAGTAGAGGACTCATGTACCGATGTGATGCATACATTTTTGTAAATTTTTTCTAAGTAAATAATTAATTGTGATTTTTTTTATTACAACTTTAAAAATATATAAAAACTTGTATGTCTGACCACCTTAACTTGGTTAAAACTTCATCAAATTCAATTTTTTTTTAATCCTATAGTATGTGAAGCATATAATGTGACACATGTTTCAGATTTAAAAAATGTGATATCATTTGAAATTTGTAGATGTTTTTCAATCAACCTATCAATCAGGACTTTAGTTGTAATTCAAATAGAAAATGAATAATAATTATTTATTAAATTAAAAGTGAAGAATAATTTATATTGGTGGAAAGCAGAGAATCTCCTTTAAAAACCCTTTTCATTTCATCAATTTTGGGTAAAAAAATTAGTTAGTCACATACCCTACACATACCCATCATATCACCACTTTTTTGGCCCATCATGATCCTACACATACCCTTGTGTTGTGTGTTTTTCAACATTTGAACCCTTGAAAAACCATGACTAGGACTCATACGCCACTCTAGGTGAATTAGTCCTAGATCAACCTCCAAACTATCATTTACAACATTGAAAACCTTGTTTGTGCACTCTATTTTCTGTCATTAGTTATATGTTTCAGTTGGTTGAGTTTCAGTTACATGTATTTCACTAGATCTAGCTTAATTTGGTCTTGGAATGGGATTTTTTAATTTCAAATTTACATTTGCAACCTTTCATTTTCAAATTGTTTCATAATGTTATCAACAAATTACCTTGTTTCGAATATGAAAATTGAATTTACACATTTTAGTTTAGGTCATTGCATTGCACTTTACTTGAAGTATTGTATACTTTAGATACCTTACTTTTTTAGATTATCATATTTCCTTTTAAGAGATGTAGTTTTTACATGGTTAAAAATGGATTGCATAAGTACAAAATCCCTTCTTATGAGTTCAATTTAGAGTACAACAATGAGATCATTAAGAACATGTTAGTCATCCTTCTACTATCTTTCATAGTCATGACACATCTTACAGAACGAGAATCAAACCATTGACAAAATCCTTAATATTACATTGCCTATAACAAACCTTATTATCTCTCCCATTTGTGAGTATGATATGATACAAATATGGAAAATCATGAAAACCATAATTTTTCTTCTCTTGATACCTCTCCTGCTAATGACAAAGGTATCTTGGTGAAAGAAGATACAATAATTAAGAATCATGAAAGTCTTGATTGTCTCTCTCCTCCTCCCTCTAGGGAAGATATTATGATACAAGAAGATGAGATCATAGACACATTTCTAAAAATCACCTTACCTAGTATCCATTCATCCCTTGCTTATGAGAATGTTTTAGTGAAAGAGGATGAAATTGTAGATAGCCATGACAACCGAATTTGTCATTTTCCTAATATCCCTCACCAATGCGAAGAAGATAATTTTGTGTTAGAAGCTACACCTATTGAGAGTCATGAGAATATTTTTCCTCTCTTCCCTAATTCTCCTACCATTTGTAAAGATCTATTTGGTAAGCATAAAAAATCATAGTTGTCCTTCTCTTGATATCTCCCCTATTTGTGATGAAGCTACCTTACAAAATCTAACCATGGAATGTGATGGAAATTTTAAAATATCCCCTACTAGGGTAAATAGTATGAAGCAACACAATGAGAGCTTAGAGGACTTTTGGAAACACACAATGATTTCAAGGATTACAATGATGCACTCTCAACTCTCTTCTAGACACCCTTATGGAGATAAGGCTCAAAGGTTCACTTGTGACTTAAAAACTTCCCTTATGGTCCCAAACCATTGGAATGATCTTAAAAGATTCAACCAAACTTGTCTTGAATGATTTAAAAATCCCAAGCCACTGACTTAGACAAAACCCAATTTTTCACCTTAACTAGGCTTTTAGCCGAAGTAGGCCTCCAACAATGGTTTTTTTAACTTTACTCACAACTTCACCAAAGGACTTCCCAAAATAATTATTGTTTTAGATGTGGTTTATGATCCTACACAACATATTGAAACCTTGATGGCACTTTCAAATCAACCTTCCCAAAACCTATTGTTTCCACAAAATCAAGGCCTAATTAGCCCTCTTTTTCAAAGCAACCCTATTCCATTCTTATCCCCTAACTATGATAATATCAACAGTGTCTTAAAATTTTCCCAAACTAAGGATTTTCAAGTTTTTAGGATTCTATGAAACCTTTAACACCCTCAAACACAAAATCCTCACCAAATTGCTCCAAAACTAGGGATTCTTGTAAACTAGCATTCTAGACACTTCTAGAACCTATTCTTTGACTTTACACCATTAGATCAACATAATTAATCTATCAAAACTCAAACACATGCCCCTTGTTCAGGCATAACTCCCACTGCTATACACTAGGCACCATTTTCAAGCACTTTGCCTTGTGAAAACTTGGTGTACACCTTAGTATTCTTCCTTCCCTACATATTATCTTGTTATTTTTGTATTATAAATGTTAGAAGGGATCCATCTCATAGGTTATACCAACATTCCTCCATGAGATGGATCAAACATCCATGAAAACCCTCAAATTAGTGAAAAATTTGTACTTTCTTGAGGATAGTCAGCAATATAATACAAGAAATATATTCCTAACATTTATCAAGTCATTAAAAAGGTTAAATGCATGTGAAATAAATTCCTCAATACATCCAATGGAGCATGACACCAAAAGGAATCAGAGATTCATCAAGAAAACTCAAGAAAATGCAAAAAGATTGAAGTTTTTATTGATTTTCGGTAGCAGTCCATACAGTACTTGCAATATCAACCCACCCACCATAAAAATGATTCCTCTAAGGTTATAGACCCATTTCCAAACTTATCAAACCATTTTGGATTGATTTTATTACATAATTATTGCTTAAAATCCTAAAAGCTACTTTCTTGCCCAAAGTTGGATTTTTAAAATTTGAAATTTCCAACTTGAAATTTATTGATTTGTATTAACTAAAAACCATATAATCTTTAATATCTCACCTTAATTGACATAATTAATGCATTATATACCTACCTACACCCTTAGGACACTATTGGTCCACTTACATTGCATTTTGGTCCTAGGGTCCTTATCAGGAGCCTCAGGACATTTGACTCTTTTAATATTTTTATCCATTTCAAAAGCCATTATAGGTTTCAAAATGTTATAATTGATGCCCTGAGATGTTGGATAAATCTTCATGTCCCCTATAGTATCCTAACTCTTCAACTGACCCTTAAGGAGCTTGGGTGACCCTACACCATTCTCCCCAAGAAAGAAAGATTTCTTGCCCCAAGAAGTATTCGACTTGTTGCCACCACAAGACTCCTTGCTCCTGGATGTTTGCACCTTTTGATTACAGACCAAGAAATCACCTAAAGTCACCTTCTTCCTTTTCTACCAACCTGCCTTCATGTCACTCAAGATGTTAGAATCAAAATAGTTTTTTGTTTGTCCTCTTTGCTGTTTGAACTCAGTCTGACCTTGTGCCCTATTTCTGCCTTCATTCCATTGATTCCTTTGTGAAAGTACACCATCTCTATTAACCATAACAATAGGGAATTCAATATTACCAACCTTGATACTGTCCAAGTCCCATATATTCTAATTTTTAGGACTGTATTCCTCATGTCTCTACTGCAAATTACTATTTTTCAACCAACTAGTGTCTTCCCCTGTCTTACCCTGCATTTACACCTACAATTTTTTCTCAGAATAGATCAAAAGACTTTCATTAGATTGCTCCAAAGGAAAAGGCACAAACTTATATCTATTACCTCCTTTGTACACCAAATATGTGTTATGGTATCCATCATGTAGTGTCCTCCTAGTATACTGCCATGGTCTCACTAAGATGATATAACCACAAGTCATTGGAATGACATCACAAAGCACCCTATCTTGATATGATCCAATTGAAAAATCCACATAACCCCTCTTACAAATCTCTACATGCTACATTTGAGTTACCCAAGTGGCCTTGTAGGGACTAGGATGATCAAATGTTTCAATTCCCAACTTGGCTACCATATCAGATGAAACTAAATTGCTATGTGATCTTGAATATATGAGCAACCTACATATTTTACCATGAATGAGACAATTTTTCTTGAAGATAGTTACCTTTGGTTCTTGATGAAGTCTTTCTCCTTGCTTTACCATAAGGAACTCACCATCAGTCATAAGGTTTGCCATAAATGTTTTTGGTTCCTCCTTGTCTTCTTCTTCTTGTACCAAATTAGCTCTCCTATCTCTGCCTTTATTTGATTGTTCCCATTTAGGACATTTGAAAGAAGGATGCCCTGGTTGATTGCAATTGAAACACCTACCTATGAATGTGCCTCTACCTTGTCCAAATCTGCCTCCTCCTCTATGTGTATATCCTCCTCTTCGATCTGATAACACCTCTTTACCTTTGTCATTTCTGCTCTTATCATTGTTGCCTTGTCCTTGTTCTCTATTACCTCTACCTCTACTTGAACTACCTCCTCTTCCACCATTACTTAACCTTTCTTGCTTCCTCTTCACCTTTTCTTCTACTCTAATGGCCAACTAAAAGTATTCTCCTAATGTCCTTGGCATCTGCAAACCTTGATCTCATCTTGTAAGTTATAGCTCAAGCCATTGATATACCTAGCCACTTTTTCATCTTCTTCCTCATATCCTCCTATGATACTAAGCTTGTGAAATTGCTCAGTATAAGCCATCAAATCCATGTCCTTTTTTCTTAAATTTTGCCTCATCCTCTTCACATGAATGCTATAATTAGATGGTAGGAATTGCTCCTTGACTAAACTCATCATCCTTGCCCATGTAGAAATTTTTTCCAATCCCCTAGCCATCCTATCATTCTAAAAACTAGTCCACCATGTCAATGTTGTACCTCTCAACATGGTTTTGGAGAACTTAACCTTCCTCTCTTCATCCATCTTTTCAAACTCAAAATAGTTGTCTAAGCCATCAAGCCATCCTAATACCTCTTCACTATCCATCTTCACTTGATAGATAGGTAAATCTATGTGACTCTTTCCTCCATGACCTTGCACTACTTTCATGAATCTCAATAACCTCCTTTCCTTAGGGTCTTCTATCTCATCTGCTAGTTGTTCTCGATTTACCCTCACATACTCTTCTTCTTCATCATTATCTTCTTAGTTTTCTTGTTCTTCTCTCCTTCTACTTCTCTCAAGGTTTTTATCCTTGCTTGCATAGTATCTCTCTCCCTTCTCCATTGCCTTTCTTCCCTTGCTCTGGCTTGCTCTCTTGCTACTTCTTGTTCTCTTCTTTCCCTTCTTTCTTTTTCCAAGGTTTCCATCAACTCCTCCAATTCTATTGCTAATTGATTTTTAGGTGCCATTGTTATTTCTTCAATCCCTAAAAGACCTACTCCCTACTATGATACCACTTTGATACATAGGCTATGGGGCTTTTGGAAACACACAATGATTTCAAGGATTACAATGATGCACTCTCAACTCTCTTCTAGACACCCTTATGGAGATAAGGCTCAAAGGTTCACTTGTGACTTAAAAAATTCCCTTATGGTCCCAAACCATTGGAATTATCTTAAAAGACTCAACCAAACTTGTCAAGAATGATTTCAAAATCCCAAGCCACTGACTTAGGCAAAACCCAAATTTTGACCTTGACTAGGCTTCTAGCCCAATTAGGCCTCCAGCGATGGTTTTTTTAACTTTACTCACAACTTCCCCAAAGGACTTCCCAAACTAATGATTTTTTTATATGTGGTTTATGATCCTACACAACATATCCAAACCCTGATGGCACTTTTTTCATATCAACCTTCCCAAAACTTGTTGTTTCCACAAAATCAAGACCCAATTAGCCCTTTTTTCAAAGCAACCCTATTCCATTATTATACCCAGACTATGATAATCTCAAAAATGTCTTAAAATGTTCCCAAACTAAGGATTTTCAATTTTTTAGGCTTCTATGACACATTTAACACCCTCAAACACAAAAACCTCACCAAATTGCTCCAAAACTAGGGCTTCTTGAAAACTAGCATTCTAGAAACTTCCATAACCTTTTATTTGACTTTACACCATTAGATCAACATACTTAATCTATCCCAACTCAAAAAAATTCCCCTTGTTCTGGAAAAACTCCCACTGCTATACCCTAGGCACCATTTTCAGGTACTTTGCCTTGTGAAAACTCAGTGTACACCTTAGTATTCTTCCTTACCTACATATTAGAGCTTTGTTATTTTTTTGTGATACATGTTAGAAGGGATCCATCTCACAGGTTACAACAACATTCCTCCATGATATGGATCAAACATCTAGGAAAACCCTCAAAATTAGTGAAAAATCTATACTTTCTTGAGGACAGTCAGCAATATAATACAAGAAATTGATTCATAATATTTATCAGGTCATTCAAAAGGTTAAATTAATGTGAAATAAATTCCTCAATACATCCAATGGAGCATGACACAAAAATGAATCATAGATTCATCAAGAAAACTCACGAAAATGCAAAAAGATTGAAGTTTTTATTAATTTTCTGTAGCAGTCCGTATAGTACTTGCAATATCAACCAACCCACTGTAAAAATGAATCCTCTAAGGTTATAGACCCATTCCCAAACTGGTCAAACCATTTTGGATTTATTTTATTACATAATTATTGCTTAAACTCCTAAAAACTACTTTCCCGCCCAAAGTTGGATTTTTAAGATTTGAATTTTCCAATGTGAAATTTATTGATTTTTACTAAATAAAACCCATCGAATCTTTAATATCTAACCTTAATTTACACAATTAAAGCATTATATACCTACCTACACCCTTAGGACACTATTGGTCCACTTATATTGCATTTTGGTCCTATGGTCCTTATTAGGACCCTAAAGACTTTTGACTCCTTTAATATTTTTATCCATTTCAAAATCCATTATAGGCTTCAAAATGTTATAATTGATGCCCTGAGATGTTGGATAAATCTTCATGTCCCCTTCACTCTCCTGACTCTTCAACTGACCCTTAAGGAGCTTGTGTGCCCCTGCACCAGTCATGAACACTCATAACAATCAAATAGAGCCTTCTCTTAATATACCCACTATTGATAAATAAGAAAATCTAACCATTGATAACTCCCTCACTTGTGATGAAGTAATTTTAGAAGAACTAACTTTTTAATTTCATGAACATATAGCTTGTAGTTGTCCTAAAAACTCTCCTCCTAGGGAGGATATCATGGTGTAAGAAGATGATAACAAATTGAAAATTTAGTGATAAAATTTCCTTAGATGAAGATGATGAAGTAACATTAGATTCTCCTTCAGTAAAGGAAGTTAATATTATTCAACCTCAACTCATCCTTTACCCACCTTCAAACAAACCTCAAACTCAAAAAAAACTTGAACTTATCCTTTACCTACCTAAGAATAATGTTTCACAACAACTGAGTTATAATAACATTGCTCATACATATAACACTAGAAACAATCTAGAACCAAGAAAAACACTTTAAACATCCCTCCTACTGCCTAACCCTATCTTACCTAGTCCTCCACATTTTCCTTTACAAAATGGAAAGGAGTATAATCTCATTGAAAAACTAAATAATACTCCTACTAATCTATATCATTGTGGGACCTTATTCAAGCCTCCACTCATTATCATAACATGATTCAAAGTGCCTTACAAAAAGTTCCTAACCCTCCTAATGTGCAACCGAATGACATAGCAACCATGATTAAGTAAATGAATGCTAGCATTTTTTTCCACCAAAGTGAGCTCCCTCATTTTGAAGTGCAAAAAAAAAATGATGCTTTCATGATAATCACTATTTATAATAGGTTGGGAATAAAAGGTACCCTTGTTGACAATGGCTCTGCCCTTAATGTGTGTAGTGTGACCCTTTTGGATAGACTTGGCATGGATAAAAAACAAATTCAACTTGATTCTTTATCTATTTGGGGATTTGAAAATGTAGGAAAATAACTACTTGGAGTGATTACATTGCCTATTATAGTTGGAAAAGACACATTACACACTCCTATTCACATTATGCCTCATGATCCTTCATACAATCTCCTTTTAGGAAGACTATGGATTCATGAGATGCATGCAATGCCTTCTACCCTTCATCATTTAATGAAATATGTCTATAAAAACAAAGTATATACAATCAAGGTTGGCCTTGAATCAAACAGTTGTTTAAACATTGAGAAAGGAAAGGAGAATCCTTTGGCAACATTAACACCAACTACACAAGTGGAACATGTGCAACAAGACCAAGAAAAACATATCAAGGAAGTCACAAAGTTATTAGAAGATGATTGGGGCTCCTTAGATTTCACATCATTCATGGGAGAATACACGATCATAAACAACGACTCTAAAAAGGGAAAAGAAAAACCAATAATGTCAACACAAAATTCAAAAGACCCTTTAAGAGTGTAGTGTAGAAAATTGTAAATTCTTGGAAACAAGGTAATTTCAAACCTAATTTGGACCTTATTTTGCACCCTTGCATTAATTACCCTTTAAAATCATCATTAATATGCTCCTAAGACTCATTATTTTAGATCTCAAGGCTTATTTCAAATAAAAACTTGACAAAATCATCTAAACCATAAAAAATCCTGAAAAGCCACCTCAAAAATCTAGGGTGGCACTCCTTTGCCACCTTGGAGGAATGAGTCCCCCTCGGTGGGACCCATTTTCCACCTTGGGCAAATGAGTCCCATTTGGGGCATTTTTAAATTTTGAGCGAGAAAGTCATCTTTTTAATTCAAATTCTTGGTTGTTGTTGTCCTTTGTGATTTGAATAATGGTAAATTAGGTGTTAATGCATATATAAGCAAGTTTCTAATTCATTATTTCACCCAAGCAATCTAAGAAAGCATTTTCAAGAGTAATTTCAAGAGAGAAGCATCAAGAATATTCAAGCATTCATTCACAAGAGCATTCATGTTTTGAAAGCAAGCAAAGTTGAAGTCTTGGAGCAACATTAAAGTGTTTCTGTGGGTCTTCAAGCTCACTTTCTATCAATATCTAGAATTGTCAAGGGTTGATCATGGTTGTTTATGGTGAATCACGATGGATTCTAGGTTTGGAAGATGTAACTAGCCATCAAGCCAAGCCTACTGAATTATTTCCTAAGTGATTCCATTCTCCATTATCACTCTACTTTTAGCCTAAGGAAGCTACGAGCATCATTAGGGCTCATTTGGGTGATTAAAGGTTTCTCAAAGTGAGTCATTCATGTCTTCTTGTTTCCATTCATGCATCATATTCTTACACATTATAATAGGGTTGCATTGTGTTCCAAATTCCCTAGTCTTAGACACACTTAAGTCTAGGGTTTATGTTCACATTTACATTCAATTTTAATTGATTCTATCAAGGTTTAGTTACCAAACTAGGGGTTTGATTGAGGAAAACCCCCCATAATAAAATCAAGTCTATATTCTATTTTGTAGGTATTTTCTTAGATTTGAATCCAAAAATCAATTTGAAACGGAAGGGTAGAGATTGGAGCACATATCTAAAATTTGAATTCTTGAAAAAGAAAAAGAGGATTGATTCATAAGAAGTGGTGAATGAGTCCCAATATAGGTGTTTTACAAAATTATTTGCAGATTCGGATACCCTTTCCTCTGAAACTAGTTCTTGTGCAGAAATCCAAATTTGGGACTAATTCACCCATATTATTGAATGAGTCATAGTAGGTAAAAATTTCATATTTTTCATCATTTTTGAGCTCATCCAAATCTTCTTCAAATTCCCATGTGCACACAATTTATCTTATAGTTAGTTTCTCTGTTTAATATACATTTTTAGGTCATTTAGCTAAGGCTTGCATTGAATTAAGGTTTAGTGTTACAACTTGCATTTTATATTTCTTTCCGATCCCTAGCTTGGTGGTGAACCCCTCATTAGTTTATATTAAGTCCCTAAGACAAACCCTCTTGCAAGGCTTCTTTCTCCTTTGCATTGAGATCTCAAGGGTTTGCTCTTGAATGAAAGAGAGTGAAGATTGTCATTTAGGTATTGAACCCTAGGAAAATCATACCAAATTTCAACTTTTAGAAAGTGTCCACCTCAACCATAGTAGAAGAAAAAAAATTATACAACAAACTTTGATGAACTTGACTATGAACAACCACCGAATCCAAAAGAAATGAGAAAGATTTATGGAAGAGGTTATGAACTCATGAATCAAATTGGTTATAGTGCAAAAGGATGTGCTAGAGAACAAGGTATCTATGTCCGTATAGAGCCTAACACACAAGGAATGACTAATGGTCTTGGTTATTAACCCTCGGAAGAAACAAACAAACCTTCACTCAATATCAACACTCTTACAAAAGATTCTTCTTAGCCAACTTTAAAATTAGTGCATCTTGAATTGATAGAGACTAGTGGTCTTGATTGTTTTCCTTTGAAAGAAATGAAAGAATCAAAGAAATCTTCCCTTAATATGAATGTCATCATGTAAAACAATAATGATTCAAATTCATTAGATTTTACACATTCCTTTAAAGAAGAGTACAAAGTCTAGCAATCTAAAGAGTCTTGTGTAGGTATTACATTTTGTACTAAGCAAGAGACTTATTTGTCACAAAATAAAGAAAAATCTTCTACTTTTGATCAAGAGAGTATCTTGTTGATTCTCCTCCAAGATAATTTCATATCTCTCCCTCCAAGAACACGAAAGAAATTTTAATAAAAGAGTTCATTTTGTGCATATCATAGAGTTCATGGTCACTCTACTAATGAATGTAATACTTTGAGTAACAAAATTAAACATCTAAGTAAGGATCGTGGTGCTCTTCCTTGTGTTGAAGCACCTAGTTCCTCTAATTGATAATTATTTCCATTTTGGCTCATCCTTGTCCTGCACTATGTGGGGCCAAGGGGTTAAGTAGCCTTATCCTTGTATGTCACTTGTCATAGTCTCTTTTGGCTAGTTGAACACCTTTCATGTACATATAAAAGCAAGCTTTGGATTTGAATGACATGCCTTTTAAGTTGGTTTTCATATGACATATTGAGTTATACATTTTGGGGGAAACCCCTTCCCATTTCCATGATGTAGCTTATTGGAAACATATGACTTGGAAGAGGGCTCTCTAAGTAAGCTCTCATGTCTTCTTCTACTTTAAAGAAATATCTCATAGTAATGGTGTTAGCAACCACTTTAAAGTAGGGGAATACATCGACACTCATTTTTCACTATGCAATTTTATTTCTTCTTGTGATCCATCCATTTCTTGGTGGGGTCACTGGGTTTGATTCCCTCTAAGGGTGTGATATTCCTTTTACTTGTCCTCTCTTGGAGACATTAGGCACAATGTTCCCTAAGAAGAGACCTGACATGAACTAAGAAAAATATCTTTGAACATACCTTACACTACTTCACATTTACAATGTCTATTATATGGCCGCCTTGCATAACATACTTTTCTTGTATGTGGAGCCATCTTGTTTGTTCATGGGTGTTAAGCATACAAAGTTTTTCTTACCTCAATTTCAGCTCAAAGTTCATTATTTGTGGTACCTTGTCAAAGTTATCAGGAGGTATAAATTTGGTATGGTTAGCATATGATGAGAAGCCTAAATGTGGGAATGAATTTCTCATTAGATGGTGAAAAGTTGGTATACAGGCATGACTTTCTCACTAAGCCACCCTTTGGATACTCACCCAAAGGATAGCTTGAAGCTCCATTTCCTATGAGTGAGTCTGCATTTTAGACAAACAACTCAGACAAATGGTCAAGGCTTGATCCACCTTTTCAATTTTTTTTCTTATTTTTTTCATTTATTTTAGTTATTTACATTGTATGTTTGTATATCTTGTCTTGTTTCTACATTTCATACATCTTGTGCATGTCCTTTTGTGCCTATGTCAGTTTGATGTTGGATATTCCATCCTAGTGGCCTGACCACTCCCTTGATCTTGGTTATGCTAGACCATTCGTATAGGTACACTTGGACCCCTCTTGAATGTCTAGTTTAGTGCATGAGTTTGAAGCAAGTTCATCCTCTCACTAAAGCGGGGGCTAAAGGTGGCAATGAAAAAACTCTCTTTTCCTTGCTTGATTTGGGAATGATTAATGTTAAAATGAACTTAATGTCACCTTGATCTAGTGTTGTAATTGTAGTGTCAAAATATGTTGTTGTTTATATTTTCACACTTAATCTAGGAATTATTAACATCAAAATGAACCTAAGGTCACCTTGATCTAATGTTGTAATGTGTTTTACACATTCACATTGGATTTAGGGCCATTTTAAAGTAACTAAATAGACCTAATTTTCCCATAATTTAATGTTGTAAAGTGTATTTATTTATACTTTCACATTGAATTTTGACCCCTCTTACATTTATGACATTCATATCATCACTAATAGTTCCATAAGACCCTATATTATGCATCCTGAGTCTTATTTTAATCAAAATTTTCACAAGATCAATAAACTTAATTTTCCAACTCCCTAACATTTCCTCCACCTAAAGAAGCATGATGAGACCCATACACCTTATTGGGCATTTGAGTCCCACCTAGATGGGACCTATATGCTACAAGTGGCGTATGAGTCCAATTTGGCCCCTTTTTTAAGGTTTTGAGTGGGAAATCAGGGTTATAAGTTCAAATTTCATGAATGTCAACTTTTGAGATCTAATAAATGGTAAATTAGATGGATTTCATATATAAACAAGGTCTCAAATCATTATTTACCCAAGCCTTCATGATATCAACATAAGCTATCAAGAGTTAAAATTTCCAAGACTTCACAAGAGTGTTAAGAGAGTTTACAAGAGCATTTCTAAGGCATTTAAGGGCAGATTTATTCATCATTTGTTGCAACAATTCAAGATCCGTCATCATGTCAAGATCATAATGTATCAAGAACGTTGTTGAGCTAGTGTTGTAATGTAGCATTGAAGATCAATTTGCAAGCATTGTTTCATATCCAACTCAAGATCAATAGCTACATTCTACATGGCCACTTCATGTTAGATTTCTCATTTACATCTCAAGACATTGTTCAAGGTATCATTGTTCATGTTTCATATTTCATGTTTCATGTTCATATTTAATTGTTTCATCACAATATTTAATTACCTAAATGGGGTGGGTGATCCCACAATAGTGGTTTACAATTTTTGGCCAAACTAGACAATGAAATTATTATTTTTAACTAAATATTCACATTTAGGCAACTATCATGGCTAAATTGTGAGGAATTTGAAGATGATGCAAACTAGAGTCTTGTCACATTTTTCTGTAGATTCTAGAAATATTTTTTTCAAAATTTTTGTAATTAGACTGTACTTTTTTTTCCATCTCCTACAAAAACTAGTTATTTTCAGTAAACAAAATTTTTAAAAAGTGATGCACACCATATAATGCATAACTTTTCTTCCATTACGAATAAAATTCTAATTCTTTCAAATTTAGATTTGTAACTATGATATCTAGTGCTTCCACTTGGTGAGATATTTTTTTATTGAATATTTTTTCTTTAATCAAGTTTCAAATTCAAACCAATTATAATTCAGACAACGCGACCGTATAGCACCTAACCTTTTTTGTATATATTGAAATTCAATATTTTTTTTGTTGGATCAAGGACTTCAATATCTAGTGCACTCATATTTTTCAATTTTTTTTGTTGATAATATGCTAGTTTTCCACATGTGCAAAACAAAGACCTTCATTTTCAATGAAAAACCTATATTTAATAAAACTAAAAAAAAATACATAATAAAACCAAAAAATATCAAAATTATATTTTTTGGATAGCTCATTTTGAGGACTACTTGATTCCAGTTGGGTTTGTGAAGTCTTCTCCATTTTCATGTTCAAACCGAGCTTCAAAGTGAAAAAAATTATTATTTTTTGGTGTCTTAAGGGGTTGATGAGAGATAAGGGGGGTTCGTATGAACCCTTAGGGGTTTGAGCGAGCCCCTAGGGGTTCAATTGAACTAGGGTTTGCTTGAACCCCTTTCCAATGCATTTTTTTTAATTTTTTGGCACCCAAGATTCAAAGGGGTTCACACAAATGCTAGTTTGAGCAAACCCCCTATGGGTTCGGTCGAACAAGTAGGTTCGTATGAACCCCCAAAATTGCATTTTTTCCTTGGGATCATTTTTTTAAATTTTTCCTTCCTCACTTGAATTGTAAACCACTATTGTGGCTTCACCTAGGTTTCACCAAAGTAAACTCCCATTTCCTAGGTAACAATCAACAAGTTTTTCTCTCTTTACATGTGTGATTGTAGATCTAGGTGTCTTGATACTTGAAGGATCTTTGAAGATTAAGTTACAAGGTTGGAGAAAGTCATGAAGTCATTACAAGGTTGATATCTTCACAAAAAGTCGCCTACATGTTGCAAATTAGGGTCTCAAATTTAGAAATGAAATGTGGAAGAAAGAGCAGAGATTTGATAGCAGAATTAAACCTTAACCCTTTCAAAAAGTAGAGTGGGACTGATATGCCACTTGTGGCATATGATTCCTAGTATAAGCTTTCTCTAAATTTTAGGAGATCTAGATCATACACTAACAAATTCCAATTTTGGCATAAAAACCCTAGTCTAGGACTAAATCGTCCAAACTAGCATATGAGTCCTAGTGGGCATCAAACAATAGGAATAATTTAGGGTTTTAGAGCTTGTTTTGACCTCATCAATCTTCCAGATGCACCTCTGTTCATTTCTAGTTTTATATTTTGTATTTTAGTTTCATTTATTAGGTCATCTAGTTAGGTTTTGCATGATTCGTTCATCTCTTGTCTTTCCAAGATCTGGCTTGGTGGTGAACCCTCCTTTAATTTGTAGTCACACCCTATGACATCCCTATTGTGGATCTCTTTCCCCTTTACATCCTTGGATTGAGATGTATAGGGTTTTCTTGAATTATATTTGTAGAAAAGTGTTGATCTATGTTGTAAAGCATAGAACAACATTTTTTTGAAAAATCAGTAATGTGTTTAACACATTCACATAAACCTTTTAAGCTAGAAAGGTTTCCTTAATGGATTGAGACCCTTTTAAGCTAAATAAACCTAACTTTTCCTTAATTTAGTGTTTTACAAAATGTATTCATTTATACCTTCACATTAAATTTAGACCCTTGTAAACTAAATGGACCTAATATTGCCTTGATCTAGTGTTGTAATGTGTTTTGCATATTCACTTTGGATTTAGGGCCCTTTTAAGCTAACTAGACTTAAGTTTTCCTTAATTTAATGTTGTAAAGTGTATTTATTTACACCTTCACATTGAGTTTTGGGCCCTCTAGCATTTATTACCTTCATATCATCATTAATAGGCCCCTAAGACCTTATATGATGCATCTTGAGGCTTATTTCAACTAAAATGCTGACATAGACATCAAACACTCTTAATTTTCCAACTCCATGGGATTTTATTTGTCTAGAAAGGTTTGTGGGACCCATATGCCATATTGGGTGTATGGGTCCCATCCAAATGGGACCTATATGCTAGAAGTGGCATATGAGTCTCATTTGGCCCCTTTTTAAGGTTTTGAGCAAGAAATTAGGGTTTTAAGTTCAAATTTCATCAATTTCAGCTTATGGGATCTAATAAATAGTAAGTTGGATGGATTTCCTATACAAAAAGGGTCTCAAATCATTATTTCACTAAGCCTTCATGATATCAACATAAGCAATCAAGAGTTGAAGTATTCCAAGACTTGACAAGAGCATCAAGAGAGTTTACAAGAGTATTTCTAAGGCATTCAAGTGAATATTTCTTCATTAATTGTTGTGGGAATTCAAGATCCATTTTCATGTCAAGGTAATCAAGCATCAAGGATGTTGTTGAGCTAGTGTTGTGATGTAGCATTCAAGATCCAAGATTAAGCATTATTCTACACTTATTTCAAGATCTAGATCTACATTCTTCATGGCCACTTCATGTTAGATTGTGGATTTACAAGACATCATTCAAGGTATCGGTGTTCATGTTTCATGTTCCAAGTTTCATGTTACATGTTCTTATTTTATTATCTCATCATTTGGTTTAATTACATTAAACGGGTTTGACCATGGAAAACCCCTATTACCTAACAATTAACAAGTTTTTTCTCTACATGTGTGATTGTAGATCTTGGTGCTTTGAGACTTAAATATCCTTTGAAGATTAGGCTTCAAGGTTGATTAAGGTCATCAAGTTGTCACAAGGTTGCTATCTTCACGAAAATTCATCTATAGGTTGTAAATTAGGGTTTTTGACTTGGAAACAAAGTGTGGAAGGAAGAGCATAAATAGGAGAGAAGATTCAACTATTGATCCTCTAAAAAAGAATAGTGGGACTGATACACCACTTGTGGCCTATGAGTCCTATTTCAACATATTTTCAATATTTTAGCTGTTTCAGATCAACCACTGTGAGATTCCATTTTTTACACGAAACCACTATTCTAGGACAAAATCACCCAAAATTGTGTATGAGTCCCAGTGGGAATAAAACAATAATTTTTCAAGGTTTTGGAGCTTATTTTGATCTCATCACTTTTTGAGGTGCACCATTGTTCATTCTTAGTCTTTTATTTTGCATTTTAGTTTCATTTCCTACGTGATTTAGTTAGGTTTTGTATGGTACTTTTCATATTGCATTCATTTCTTGTCTTTCCAAGCCCTAGCTTAGTGGTAAACCATCTTACTTTCTTTAATCACACCCAAGGACACCCTCTTGCAAGATTTTTCCCCCTTTCTATATTTGGATTGAGATCTCTATGGTTTCCTTAAATGAAACTTGGAGAAACTTGTTAGCTCTATCCCTCAAAACATAAGGCCTACATTTTTCTTTTTTTCACTCCCAACCTTCTCCAACCTTCAAATTCTCAATTTTACATGTCATTTTTATTCAATTACATCCATTCTAAAATACCAAACTAACTTCCAACTCTCAAAACTAAAATTTGCAACTTTTACAACTTTTTGCAAATTTTGCATCATGTGACAAATTTTCATCTGGTCATCCCAAAATTGTCCTAAATGACCCCAAATGGTCTCAAATAACCTTATTTGATCAAAACACATCAAATCAACTAAAGTTAAAACTTTTCAAAATGAACCAAAATGTATCAAAAGATGCCCCTGCATCATACTCCTAGGGGAGATAAAATTTGAGTTCCACCTCAAATATGAATCTTCTTTCTTGTCTTCCAATTGATTTGCATGTATGAATTGTTTTATTTTTGTTGGATCACAACTACATTTTTTTGAACTAGTTCACTTGTGCTTTGTGGTCCAACACCATGCTTCCAGAGCCAAGGCCAACTTAGCGCTATATATCCATGGTTTTCTACTTGTCTCCTCATTCTAACATTAGGTTTGACTACAATTGGAGATTTATGTTATCTTTCATCCACTTTGTCTTCTTTACTTACACAGGAAACAAACATATTAAAGAAATCATGGGTATGTGCAAGATCATCATGAAAAAAATAGGCCCTTAATTGGCAAAAAATTTAGAAAAACCAAAGTTAGGCAACTTGACATAACAATTTGAATAATTTATCTATATTATTTCAAAAATATGTAAGAATAGAATTTGTAGAAAATTGAATTTAGTTTCTAAACTACTTGGTTTATTTAAAAAAAAAAAATCCATTTGGTGAAAATTTGAAATTTCAATGCAGTAGCACTTCAATTTCAGGGAAAAAATAAGTAGGTGTCTATTTAACCACCCTAACCACAATAAAATGATAATATTTTTTTATAAGATTGTATATATAAGTACATGACTCATGTCTCAATGCGATACATATTTTTTTGTAATTGTTTTCTAATTAAATAATTAATTATGAATTTTTTATTACAACTTTTAAAAAATATAAAAACTCGTATGTCTGACCACCTTAACTTGGTCAAAACTTCATGATTTTTTTTTTTCTAATCCTATAGTATGCAAAGCATAGAATGTGACGAATGTTTTGGATTCAAAAAATGTGACATTGTTTGAAAGCTATAGATGTTTTTCAATCAGGTTATCAATCGGGACTTTAGTCATAATTCAAATAGAAAATGAATAATAATTATTTATTAAATTCAAAGTAAAGTGTAATTTATATTGGTGGAAGGCTGAGAATGTCCTTTAAAAACCCTTTTTCATTTCATCAATTTTGGGTAAAAAAAAGTTGTTAGCCACATACCCTACTCATACCCATCATATCGTCACTTTTTGACCCATCATGATCCTGCACATACCCTCATATTTTTTGTTTTCATACTCACTTCTTCACCTACCTCATGTTGTTTTCCATACATTATTTCTTCTTCATTATTCTCCAAAATATTTTGCTTCACCTTTACCTCACTCAGCCATTCATTTTTATTTTAGAATTGCTCATCCATTCTTTTGTTCTCCTTGACATCAACATTCTCAACTCTCGGTTCTTCTCTAGAGAACCATGTTATCTCCTTATCCTCCATGACTATATTCTCTCTTTGGGCTATTTGTGACTCCTCTATAACTTCATTTGTTGTTTCTTCTTCTTCTTCCTAAACATTATCCACTTTAACATCAATGTCACTATTAGTTTAAACAAATTCAAAAGGAATTTCTTCCATTTCTTTTTTAACTAGTTTTTCAAATAACATAATGTTTTCAAAATTTATTACCTCAAGCATTACCTCATTTGTCTTTTCTTCATACTTATGTAGTTTTGTCTTCTCACATAACAACAAGCTTTCACTTCCTCTACATTCATCCTTCATGACTGTTAACACATATTTTTCCCCATCTTTTTCCAACTCATATATGTGTTATTTTTTTTTGTTATACTTTGGTTTCTTGTTATAATTCCACAACCTTCCAAACACTATGAAATACATCAAAATGCATAATATCACAAACTACTTCATCCTTATAATTGTCTATGTGAAACTCAACTTTGCATTGCTCACTTACAATTACCTGGTTACCTGTTTGAAGCCAACTCACCCAATAGGGTGTGGGGTGTCATATTCTTTTCAAACCCAATTTATCTACCATACATTCAAAAAAAATTTATCCATGTACGTATATGAAATCATAACTTGACAACATTTACCTTTGGACTTGCAGGTAGTCTTGAGTAATCTTTCCTTTGCCAACTTGTTTTTCTTCTTTCTTGCCATTTCTTCCTCCTATAGCCTCTTTTACACTTTGAACAATGTATTTAATAATGTGGATGCCCTTTTCCCATATTTCTTCTTATTAAGAGTCATCCTTAAACATCACAATCTAACTAAACCAAATTATACAAAATAATTAAATCATTTCCCAAATAACTTCTGGCTCTGATACCAAAAATGATGTAGAGAAATGACTTCTTCTAAACACACGTGACTAATTTGACACCTTTCACACAATGTTTCATTTCAAACAATGACTAAATGCATCCCAGTGCACCTTGGAAACATTGTAACTACAACCTAATGAAATTCAACACTTAAAAAAAACACATAACATGAGGTTCTTGGATTTTTCAAGCCCAACACCACACATCTCATAGGTTTCCCATCCAACCATGATCAAAATAATGCGTTGCTTTAATCAAACCCTCAAGCAACTAGGGTATTTAATTATGTCAACAATGTTAGAGACCATATTGTTCTCTATAACATGTACCAACGAAAAGATAACAAACCAAGGATTTGGAATCCTTTAAGGAATGTCAAAATAAGGTTTGTAACAAAAAAATAGGATTTTTCACTGTACCAAATGGGAGATGTGAATTTTTTTTGTGTTGGAAACCTTAGTTAGGGTACAAGACTATCATCATTAAAAATGTAATTACTTATGCAAAAATTAATGAAATGAGTCCAAAAAAAACAATTTTTTTTATATTTCATAGCTTCATCATCCCCATACCTTATGTCAATCATATTAGGTTGTACAAAACCATACCAAGCAAGTTTCATGCTATTTCATAGTAAAAATATGCAATTATTAACATTTAAACGACCATAACTTCTACAAAACAAAATAAAAATTCATAAAAAAAGGCCATCTAAAAGAGGAAAGGTTCCTTCAACTTATCTAATTTATTTTTGGGTTGTACCAACCCATACAGATTTGTACCATGAAGATTACAAACTATTTACACAGGAAAATGCAAGGAAGAGTGTGCCAAACATGAGTTTCTTTCATTCCCACACTTCTCCCAACCTTCTACAACATTGGTAGTTGAGTTTACATGGCATATTTATTCAATTACATCAATTCCCAATTTCCAAATGGAATTTCAACTCCCAAAACTAAAAATTACAACTTTCTACAACTTTGACATGACAACTTTTATAAATTTTGCATCATGTGAAAAATTTTCACCTAGACATCCTAAAATGGTCCTAAATGACCCCAAATGGTCTCAAATGACCTTTTTTGATCAAAACACATCAAATCATCTCAAAATAAAAACTTTGGAAAATGAACCAAAATGTATCAAAAGTTGCCCCTACATCATACTCCCAAGGGAGAGAAAATTTGAGTTCTATCTCAAGTATTAATCTTCTTTCTTAAATTTGAGATCCTTTCCATGCATGCATGGTTTTATTTTTTCTAGATCTCAACTATATTTGTTTCAACTGGTTCGCTTGTGCTTTGTGTTTAAACAAAATGCTTCTTGAGCCAAGGTCAACTTGGCGCTAGATATATACATGGTTTTCTTCTTGTCTCCTAATTCTTGTTGGAATGCACATTTCTTACCTACATATGCTTAAGTCCAACTTAGCATTTATTAAAGTAGTTGCATTTAATTTAATTTTTTTTCTGTGCATTGATGGAGGGTACTCACCTACTATAGGCATGTTTCCTGTGATCTCTTCTCTAGTTCCTCTAATGTTTCTTTCTTTTTTCCCTACTTACTTATACAGGGCACTTTATACATTTCATATCATCTCATTCTTATCAATGAATTTGATCGACTAGTGAAATAGCATCAATTTTAGGTTGCTTCTCTGCATTGTGAAGGTTATAGGTGGTTGTTCTAGGAACACCAAGAATTCTAACTTAGCTTTGACTAAAATTGGATTTTTATGTTCTCTTTCATCCACTTTGTCTTCTTTACCTACACATGAAACAAACATATTAAAGAAATCATATTCTTTTTTTTTTCATTCTTCACTTCTTCATCCACCTCATGTTGTTTTCTATACATTCTTTTCTCTTCATTATTCTTCAAAATCTTTGGCTTCTCCACAACCTTGTAACTTAGCCATTCATTTTTATTTTTCAATTTCTCATCCATTCTTTTGTTCTCCTTGACATTAACATTCTCAACTCTCGGTTCTTCTCCTGAGAACCATTCTATCTCCTTATCCTTGATGACTATCTACTCTCTTGGGACTATTTGTGAGTCGTCTAATTTTTTTTTAACTATTTCTTCTTCTTCTTGCTAAACATCGCCCACTTCAACATCAACATCACTATTAGGTTGAGCAAATTAAAAATATATATATTCTATTTCTTTTTCAACTAGTTTTTCAAAAAACATGTTTTTAAAATTTATTACCTCAACAATTACCTCATTTTTCTTTGCTTCATACCACTGTACTTATATCTTCTCACTTAACAACAAGCTTTTGCTTCTTGTGCACTCATCCTTAAAGGATGTTAACACATTTTTTCCCCATCTTTTTCCAACTCATTTGTGTTATTTTTGTTGTTATACTTTGTTGTCCTATTATAATGCCACAATTTTCCAAACACAATGTGAAATACATCCAAATACATAATATCATAAACTATTTCATCCTTATCATTGCCTATGTGAAAATCAACTTTGCATTGCTTGCTTATGGTTACTTGGTTACTTGTTTGAAGCCAACTCATTGAATAGGGTGCGGGGTGTTGTATTCTTTTGAAGCCCAATTTATCTAACATATATTTAGAAACAATATTATCCCTGCAATTATTTGAAAACACAACTTGACAATATTTACTTTTGGACTTGTAGGTAGTCTGGAATAATCTTTCCTTTGCCAACTTGCTTTTTTTCCTGGCTACCATTTCTTCCTCCTATAGCCTCTCTGCCACATTGAACAATGCATTTAATAATCCTAATGCCCTTTTCCCATCTTTCTTCTTATTAAGAGCCATCCTTAAACATCAAAATATCACTAAACCAAATTATCCAAAATAATTAAATCATTTCCCAAAGAGCTTCTGGCTCTGATACCAAAAATGATGTAGAGAAAGGACTTCTTCTAAACACACGTGACTAATTTGACACGTTTCACACAATGGTTCATTTCAAACTATGACTAAATGCATCCTAGTGCACCTTGGAAACATTGTAACTACAACCTAATGAAATTCAACACTTAAAAAAGCACATAACATGAGGTTCTTGGATTTTTCAAGCCCAACACCACACATCTCATAGGTTTCCCATCCAACCATGATCAAAATAATGCGTTGCTTTAATCAAACCCTCAAGCAACTAGGGTATTTAACTCTATCAACAATGTTGTTCTCTAGAACTTGTACCATCCAAAAGATAACAAACCAAGGCTTTGGAATCCTTTAGGAAATTTGAAAATAGAGTTTCTCATAAAAAAAAAAGCTATATTGTTTTAAAACATATTGCAAGAATAATTTGAATTAATAAAGGCCATGTTACCCTAAGTCAACCCCCTTGATTAATTAGCTTTGTAACTTAGGGTAGATATTTGAAGACAAACCACAAGCATGGAAATGGCTTATAAGAAAACAATGCAATCTATGAATCTTTGTTTCTTAGAAAATTGAAACTTTTTTAAGAAATTATTTATCTTTCCAAAATCTAACATATGAATAAAATGAAAATTGAGTGTCTTTAATATAAAATATAACAATATGTTGCACAAACATATACCAAGTCATATTATAAAGATTAGGGAAAAGGGGCTAGAAAGATGACATATAAATTTAAACGTTTTAATTTGAGGGTCAATCTCATAGACTATGGATCAATTTTGAGTAGTATAAAAATGGATCTAATTAAACAAGCAATAATTTTGAGGCTAAGAGTTAATGCATTGAGCAAATTATGAATGAAGTTTCATAAATGTGTGAGAATTAGTATAAGTGGAAGAAAATAGCAATGGTAAGGATGGAGCATGAGCAAATATCTAACACAAAAATGTCACTTATCAACATATAATTGGATTAAAGACATTCCACCAATGAAGATATAAAACTAAATGAAAAATGACATGTACACAAATTTCACTATTAAGATATTAAATTTGAGTATGATTTGTACCAATAAATTTTATATCAAATATCTATACTAATTATGAATCAATAATTCAATCACCTAAATTTAATTTACACGCTAACTTCCAACCTCTTAACATTATAGATCTTATTAAAAATATTAA
>VDFB02323581.1:0-18642 GCA_007258455.2 Sequoia sempervirens
TACAACCATCACCACTACATGTAAACCATACAACAATTAATGTTGAAGACAACCAATGTTTAATTTTGTTGGCCTTCTCTATCTATCCACCAAAAAACCCACCACCTTTTTTCCAATTGGTAGTCAGATGCTGGAAGGTTTAAAAATCGGAAAGGATGGCCTTCTCTATTGGCATGCCAAATGCTTTTAATTAAAAAATAAAAAAATATCCACCACCTCTTTCCAACTAAGAGACCAACACCAGAAGGCTTAAAATTTTTATTTATGGTTTCCATGTAGTGGTGATGGTTGGAAAGCAATAAAATTGTCCACATATACACTTACAAAGAAAAATATATACAGATATATATTCATCTAAATTTTAAATGTAGAAAAAACACATATATAGCCATAGTTGGACTTGTCAATAGAGAAATCACCACATGAGTAAAGGAAATAAACATCACTTGGCATAGGTTGGCATGGAAATATCACTTGTCTACATTTGATTTCACATATATACATAGTTTCACATAGGGATGAATGTTTTCCATGTCTAACTTCACAAACATACATATTTTCACATAGGGAAAGTAAAATAGAACACACAAAAAGAAGGCCTCTCTCCACCCTACCATATTGGGTCATGGAGCCTCATAGGCTCTCACAAAACCCCCAAGCAAGAGCACACATTGTCCACCACTGTGATGAATGGTGAAATCAATGTATTTTATTAGGATTAATATAAACCCTATTATTGTCAGAATTCCTTTTTGAGGATGAAACAAATAACAACAATATTCCCAAAACAATAAACATGGGGAGGAGTATGTATGAATTTTTTCTACATCTAATTTCACATACATAAATATCTGCACACAGGAAAAGGAAAATGAAACACAACAAAAGAAACAAGTACTTTTTGTGGCTATATATTTCCAAGCAACATATTCCTATATATGAATCCAATGCATGCAATACATAAATATGTAGTTGGAAAAAAAAATGTGCATCGATATACATGTACCTAGAGGTAGATGCACATATATGCATTCCTGATTGAAGTTCAGTAGATTAAAAACTGGGAAGGTTGACAAAAATTTAGAGAAAAGTTCACACATATAGCCTATCAGCTAAATATTATTTCATTTATGGTTTCCATATAGTGGCAATGGTTGCAAAGCAATAAAATAGTCCACGTATATGCTTAGAAAGAAAAATATACATAGATATATATGCATCTAGAGTTATATGTAGACAAGACACATATATATCCATAGGTGGACTTGTCAATAGAGAAATCAACACAAGAGTAAAGGAATTAAAAATCACTTGGCATAGGCTAGCATGAAAACATTATTTCATATGTGCTTTCCATATAGTGTCGATGACCAAAATAATATTTAGCATTCTAAAGTTACCAAAGGAATTGAATGGTTTATGTTATTTTCAATAAGGCACTATTGACTATTATTCTGTAACTTTAGCTTCTATCAAGATTTTGAGCCACCACTATGACAAGTGTTTTTGCAAAGAACATACATACATATCCACACTTAAACTTGTCAATACATGTGAGAAGAAATATAGATAAGTTTAAATGCAAATATATGTGTATGTTGCCTGATAGAGGAAATAAACATCACTTGGCATAGCTTGCCATGACAAAATTGTTTCATGTATGGATTCCACATATTGGTAGTGGTTGCAATAATAGCTTGCATTTAAAAATTACCAAAGTAATTGAGCAGTTTATGTTATTTTCAATAAGTCATTGTTCAGTGTTGGGTTGTAGATTGAGTTGTACAACATACATAAATATCCACACCTATACTTTTCAATGCATGTTAGAATATATATATATATATATATATATATATATATGTATAATTTTAAATGAAATTACATGTATTAAAAAGTATACATGTAGATAAATGTAGATATATATGTTTGTTGTGTGCATCTTTGTTTAGATACATATATATGTGACATGGCTTTAAGTATGGAGAGCTAGGACCAATATATTCAACATTCAACTAGCATTAAAAGATTAAAAACACATTCATGAGATTGAAATAAGTATGGGCTCAAGAAAACAAACATTATAGCCAAGAACCATATGATATCCATATGCAACATGACTTTATGAGTGGACATGCCAAAGTAGTAGAGAGAACATTTAAGAAGCATTAGAAGATTAGAAAGCACATATATGAGAATATTGTAAACTGATCCAACAGAAGAAGATTAAAACCAAAGAAATCAAATGATAAAATTTTGATTACATTTTTTATTTTAATCTTGTGCAATGCTAGATTTTCATAAGCTAGACTCAAGAAAAATCACAAAATTATTGCACAGTCCATAAAGGATAGTCATCATTGAACATTACACAAGAAATGTTATAACAAAAATGAAGTTTTATGCAACTCTAATAAAATGAAAGATAACCATATGTGATGTGGCTTTATGAATGTAGAGGCAGGACCACATTAAAGCAGCATGAGAAGATTATGAAGCACATATATGAGAACATTATACACTCATCCAACACAAGAAGATTGGAACCAGAGATACGATATGACAAGTTTTTTATTACATTCTATATTTTAATCATGTGCAAAAATAGAATGTGGAATAACCATGGATTCAATGGAGCCAACATTATAGCCAACAACAATTGTGGACAGATAAGAGTATGTGGCAATCAAAATAGACAAGAAGAAAATAACTATATTGATATTAAAAAATTGACATATGTATATACATAGATGCATGACCTCATAGATACATGTAGAAAATGCATATACACACATATAGACTCACACATACATATAAACATTCAAATTTGCATGCATATACACATACAAATGTATTACAGACATATATATCTACACACGTTTGTATCAAAATATTGTATGCACTCAGAAAAATCAATGCAATGAATTTATATTTATGTATATGCATACATAAATGTATACATTCATACAACCATGTCCACAACTATATCTAAGAAGAACTATAAATACTGATACATGTGTTAAATAGGGTGACATAACTATCTAACCAAACAACATAAAATAAAATGAGGAACATACACTAAAAGCGATTTACAAAACTATAAGTGACATAAGAAATACAAAAAAAAAGAAGTGTATCTTTTTTTTTAAACATTATAAGTTACACTGCATTGTCTTAATATATGTGACATAGATTTTTGGACCCGATGGACTATGTAACTCTTATAGGATTTTTCACCCAAAAGGAGAGAGATTAGATCCAAAAATGCTTATGTAACACTCAAATTAGGATGTGTGCAATGTGTTATGAGCTAAATCGCCTCTAAGCTATAGAAAATGATCAAAATCTATAGGAATGGAAAATCCTCAGAAACAAGTGGTGTTTGAAAAATGCATTTGTATGTCTAAAACGAAAATGAACTAGAGCTCAAGTACAAAACAATAGAAATGAATCAAACTAAAATTTTAAGCGCCTGGAATCATAAAGGAAGGGACTAGATAATTTCTTTGAAATGTTTTTGAGTACCCTAAAATTGGAAGCGGTGAGAATCTCCATTGCCAGAGTACACACATTTGATGGTCCTAATTCACGCAAAAGCTAGAACTTGACATTTTAGACAAAGGGGTATCAAAAATGTAAAATAAAAAAATTTTGCTTTAGGAACTGGGATAATTTCCACCACTAATGAAGGTAGGAATCAGATCTACTTTGAATCTCACAAGGAATTTCAAAAGTGGGGTTTTGAGAAAACCTGATCGCGCCCCAGTGTTCTACAGGGTGAAAATGCCCCCAGAATCCCTAATTTTACAAGGAATTTGAAAATGGATTTTTGGTGAATATGCATTTTGGAGACTTGATGGATGGAAGAAGACTTTTGAGAAACCACTTACAACTATTCTTCAATGGAGTTCCAAACTTCAAGGGGCCTAAAATCGTAAACATACAAGACAAAGAGAGAGAGATGTTGAATGTTGAGGTGTGAGGGGACTTGGTTAAGCCTTTTGGGTAATTCAAACCCAAAATGATGAAATAATGGAGCTAGGCGCTGAAAAGTAGACCAGATTTTGTATCATTGATTCAATCACGAATTCACAACATGGCATGAAGATTCATCCCATGAATTCTTTAGGAAGATAACTTGATGTGTTCTAATGAATAAACCCTAGCTTGCTTGACTTGTATGAGAAGATGAAAGATGAATTAATGATGAGAGATGTAAGAATGAGTTTTTATATTTAAAATGAGCATAAAAACACTTATTTATAGTTAATTTTTCCTTAGTATCGTGACTATACCTCATCACAGGCTGACATGTAGAAAAATTGAACTTAAAACATAATTTTTATCGCTCCAACCCTGAAATTTACTCAAAATGGGACTCCTTCAACATTAATGACAAATGGGCCCCACCTATATGGGACTAATTTTCCACTAATTGTGAATGGGTTCCACAGGGGTCATTTTTGCTAGCTGGAATGCCTATAAGTAAGAAAACTAGTCTTATATAATGACAGTGTCGGTTATTTGATCAAATTATGCCTCAAGATGCACAATATGGGTTGATAGAGGACTATTAATAATGACGTAAATGTTAAATAAGGCTTGGGACACATAAATCAATGTGAAAGTGTGATTAAATACATTTTACAATAGTAAAATTAGGTCCACATAGCCTAGAAATGCAAAAGAACCAATGTGAATGTACAAGACACATTACAACACTGCTTGCTCATTAATTTTACATTAAGAACCTTCTAGGTTGATTTCATAATGTTATTAAACACAATTTATAATGTTGAATTCTAGGGAGAACTGAGTTAATTAATTCTAGAAAAGTGTGAAAGTCCTTTGTACAAGACTTTACAACACCTTTACAAGACATTGTTAAAATCATGTTGTTTGAGTTGTAAGGGTCCAAGACCTGGTTTGGACACATAAAATACCTCACAACACTAGATTAAAGCTTCATTGAGTCTCTTTTATCATGAATTAATCTCATGCCAAGCAAAGGATCCATTTTTCTATGGCACATTTAGCACCCACTTTAGTGAGAAGATGAACTACATCAAACTCACACTAAAGTAGACATTCAAGAGAGGTATTCATGCATAGATACAAATGACAAAGAATGAAAATGATCAAAGAAAATGGAAAAGCCCTCAGGATCCATGATCTTAAGTCAAGCCCCCAAGATACAAAATAATACAAAGGAAAGATAAAAAGAAAGACAAAGTGGAAAAGATGCACTCACTCTCAGTAGATGAGACTTCTTGGTTGTCTGTTGGGTGAGAAAGGCCAATAGTGTACTCCGCACGAACGAGGTGCCAGCAGAAACCTGTTATACGGGGTGAGAAGCAGAATTTAAGATGCATACACTGGTTGGTATGTATTCCTGAAACAAAACTTCAGCCTTGGGGAAGTGATGCCACTAAGGTGGAGCTTCACGCTTAACCGTAGTAAAGTTATACCGTTTGATGGCTTTAACGAGGCACCTAAAAGAAAAAGGAAATAAAGTGGTAAAGAGTTTAGTAATTACAACACTATAGGCATACAGAGTTAATATTATCAGAATTGGCCAGAAATAAAAAAAAAAAATTTATGTCTTGAGTATTATTCGAAAGTCTTGTTGGTTTAAAACGAGAGATTGATCCTTGGCGGGCATTGTTCCTAATGCTCTGCAAGAAGGGACGAAATCCGAGAATGATACCATTCATAACCCGGAGATAGGTGTATATCACGAAACCGCCTAAGGAGGAATGCAATATGTGAAGAGATCACTTACATGAAGGACCTCCACACCCAATGTCATCCACAGAAGTGAGAATGCTATCATAGAAGCAACAAAGGCTACACTTAAAGGAAAATTAGTACGCAATGAGAGTAATGATGTCCTTTACTTTAAGAATTGCTACACATGTTTTGTGAGCAATTACTTGAAAATAGAAAAAGAAAGAAATAGACGGCAGAGCCAGCGGAAAGGCTTTGTACCCGATGTATGTTTTTGATAGAGATGTAGTAAAATGAGAATTGTTGGGAAATATATGGATGCTGGAGTCAATCTTAATACATATTGTCCACATCTAAAGTTTTCTCTTGATATGTTCATGAAAATTTGACAAGTAGTCAAAAGATATAATGACAAGTGGCATATAGGGATAAGGATTGCTAATCCTATGCCCCCCATTTAGTGTAGGACAAGGGTGAGCCTAGAATGGATGATTGTATGATTCCCTTTGCAATGGATAAAAGACATGCAATAGTGAGAATGTAATTATCCTACAACTATTGCATGGAAAGGAGCAGCAAGTAAGGTTAAATATATGTGAATAAGAAAGAGTCTTGGAAGACTCTTGCATGATAGTTTTGATGTTGAGTGAAGGGTTGGTGATCTCTATCAAACTACAATAGCCAAGACCATGAGTCGTTTGTTGTGTGTTAAGCTCTATAGGATTATAGATACCTTGTTCTCGAGCACCGCAACCTTCTCCTTTATACCGAAGTTGTTTCATGAAGTCATACCTTTTCCATAAAGCTTTTTCAATGTTTTGGAATCGAGGGGTTGCTCATTGTCATGTTCATCAAGGGTGATTATAGATTTTTTGGCTTTGTCTAAAGTAGTTGAGGTGGATGTTTTGGAAAAGGTGTTCAAGTTTTGTGTTTACATGATGGTTGATTGTTTGTATGTCTCACCTTTCTTTTGTGTGAGTACGTATTTTCTCATAAATGATGGTGTGAATCCTAAGGATCCCCAATTGTCACCAAAGAATTTAGATGTCCATTCCTCATCATTATGTTACATTTCAAGAGAATCTCTATTGGATGTTGGAATCAATGTTGTGAGAGGACTTGTAACTCTTTTGCAAGGTTCAAGCAACTTTCAAGCTCAGGATCAACTTCAACTTGATAAAGTTTATTGTTATAGACATATTTATTTATATGATGAAGGGTTGAAGGCACTGCATTCATCTCATGAATCCATGATTTTCCTAGAAGAAGGTTGTAGAAAAGATCATAAGGCATGGCATGAATAGGAGTTTGCAAAGTAACCACCCCAACCATAATGGGTAAAGTGATTATAGCAAGCAATTTCTTTTTTGTATTATCAAATCCTCAAATAGTGGTGGAATCAGGTATTATTTGTGACCTATCAATATATAATCGACCAAGGAGACTCACACCACAGACGTTAAGAGAAAAACCATTGTCAATAAGAGTTTTCTTTATGTCTTTCTGTTTGTATTGAGCAATGATCATAAAGGCATCATGTTGTTTTCACAACTCCAAAGAAGGGAGATCATGTTGATGAAAAGTAATGTCAAGATTAGTTTGATTCGGTTTATGAACTAAAGTTGCCACATCATTTAGAGTTCTACCATGAGGAGCTAAAATTTGTTGTAAGGTTGTTTGAAGAATATTGTTGTAAGTTGGTGATGTCTGAAGTAAATCCCAAAGGAAAATTTTTGGAGTATTTTTTAATTGTTCAACAAGATCATACTCCTTTGTGGGTGGGAGGTAATGAGGACCACTAGGCGAATTTGGTAAAGGCAAATGGGTTGGGGTTGGATATGGTGGTTACAGAATATTTTGAGTGCTATATGTATGAGAAATAGTATGATGACTTGATTGCTATGATACATTGGTGTTAGATTGATTAGAGGGATGAAGCGGATGTGAGGGTGGGTAGAGAAAAAGTCTAGTTTTATTGGAAGGATGAAGTGGATGCGAAGGTGGGTAAAGAGTAAGTTTAGGTTTGGGTGAAGGTGTATGTGAAGGAGGATAAAGGGTGAGTTGAGGTTGAATATTGTTAACGTCCCAAGTAGTAAGTGAGATTTTTCATTGTCTTTGAAAGGGGTATTTTCTTTTTCTTTGGTTATAATGTCCTCATTAGAAGGAGAGTTATTAGGAGAACAACAAACCATATGTTTGTGACAATTAAGGTTTGGTTCTTCCAACATAACTTCATCACAACTAAGGGAGTTATTAATGGTTGAATTATGTTGTTCTATAAGATTATCATGATGTTCATGGATTGGATTGTGTAACACCATAATATCATCTTCACTAATAGGAGAGATATTAGGAGAAGGGAAAATTTGAATGTTTTCCATAATATTATTGGTGTGATTCATAGTATCTACCCTAGGAAGGGAGCTTTGAGGAAGGTGGCAATCAAGAGGCACATCACATGTCAAAGCTTCATCACAAATAGGGGAGTCAGGAAGGGGAAGAAAATTATAATTGGCATGTTTATCAATGATTGGAGCTTCTTGTTCAAGTAGAGCATTCATATTCTTGGGAACATTAGGAAGGAGAGAAATAAAGTTATACCTCTCAATCATTGTGTTGCTTGATAACAACATATTCTCCTCACAAATGTGGTGGTGAGAATCATTCATGAAATTATAGTCACAAATAGGGAAAGTGTTGGGAGATAAAGAAAGATTAGGTAAGGTGGTATTCAAGAATGTGTCTATGTTTTCATCGGGTGGTTTGCTAACATCATCCAAAGGGGAATAAGAGAAGGAACAATCAATACTCGTAATGCTTGTAACTTCTTTCACCAAGATACCTTAGTCACTAATAAGAGAGGTATTGGGAGAAGAACATGTGTGGGTGTTATGATTGTTTATATCTCTATTCACACCAATGGGAAATGTAAGATTAAGGATTGTATCAATGGTTTGATTAGGTTTCTTAAAGTCCTCATTGTGGTAATCAAAATTGAACTCATAAGAGGGAATGTTGTACTTAAAAAATCCATTATTAACCAAATCAAAGCCAAATATTTTTAAGGAAAAAATGTTATGATGAAGAAGAAAAGAAAGCGTAATGCAATGAATTTAAAATGAAATGCAATTTTCAGATAGGAAACAAGGTAATGGTCTAATTACACTATGCACCAATTAGAAAATGATATGAAAAATGCAAATGAAAAATGAAGCAATGCATGAAATGAGCTATTTGAAGTGAAATCTAGTGAAATGCATGCTATAGAAATGCAAATAACTGATATATACAGGTTAAGGCACCAATCAGAAGCCTAAAAATGAATTTGTAAAGTGTTGTTTCAGGGGTTAGAAGGGACTGATTTGAACAAGGTGGTGAATGAGTCCCAGTATTGACCTTTTTCAAAAAAAATTTGAAAGTTCAAACCATTTTTTAGGAATTATGAGAGCCAATACATAGAGCTAAATGAAAAATTCAGAATTTGAATAAACTAAATAAATTTAGATGCAACAAATGCAACCTAAATGCCCTTTTTATGAATGCAAGTTTAAAAACCTAGCATACAAAATAATGCAAATCCAAATGCAAAATGAATGTAAGACTAGATCAGTCATAAATAACTCCAAATCAGACAAGAAAGTATTCTAAAACTTAGGTTCACCAAAATGTGACAGATTTTTGGACCTAACGGACTCTAACTCTTATAGGGTTTTTCACCCAAAAGAAGAGTGATTAGATCCAAAAATGCTTATGTAACACTCAAATTAGGATGTGTACAATGTGTTACGAGATAAATGGAATGATCTAAATGTAGCTAAGCTATGAAATTGATCAAATATGAATGCAAAATCTAATAAACAAGTGACATTTAAAAACACAATGTGTAATGCAATAATGAACTAGAAACAAATGCAAAACTTAACAAAAATGAACTGGACTAAAAGTGTACACCTAGAATGTGGATGGGGACTAGAAATTGCTTCTAAAATGTTGCTGATGCTAAAATTTAGGATTGGTGGGACTCATTCGCCATTCTGGACAAATCAGTCCCAGTTCTGTAAAACTAAACTAGACCCTGTTTCAGACAAAAGGGTATCCGAAAATGTAAAAATCCCAAAATTGACCTTGGGGTGGGACTCATTCACCACCCATGGTGAATGAGTCCACTTTTGAATTTCTGAATTTGCAAAAGTGGATTCTAAAGCTTCGGATCTACACATTGATGTTCTACAGGTGTCCGCTTCTGAAAATCTAATTTATGTGACTAAATATGGATTTTTGTTGATATTTTGACTTGATGAATGAAGAGAATACTTTAGCAACCTTGAAACTTTATCTTCAATGATTTCCAAGCTTCCAAGAGACCTAAATCTATAAACATACAAGACAAGAGAGAGAGAGAGATGTTGAATGTTAGTGCATGGGGGTTTTCCTTAGTCAAACCCCTTTTAGGTAATTAAATCAAAGTGATGAAATAATGGAATGAAGCATGAAAAATGGAATAGCTAACCTCTTCATGATGATTCAATCTTGAGATTCTACAACATAACATGAAGATTTAGTCCTTGAATGCTTTAGGAATCTAACTTGATGACTTCTAATGAAGAAACCCTAGCTTGCTTGACTTGTATGAGAAGATGAAAGATGAATTAATTATGAGAGATGTAAGAATGATTTTTTAGATGTAAAATGAGGATAAAACCACTTATTTATAGTCAATTATGCCTTAGTATCCTGACTATACCTCATCACAAACCGACATGTAGAAAAATTGAACTTAAAACCTAATTTTTCCCATTCAAACCCCAAAAATGACTTAAAATGGGCCTCATTCTCCACTAATGGTGAATGGGTCCTGCTTAGATGGGACTAATTCACCACTACTGGAGAAGTGGTCCCACATGGGTCATTTTTGCTAGTTGGAATGCCGAGAAGTAAGAAAATTAGGCTTATATGATGACTATGTTGGTTATTTGATCAAATTATACCTCGAAATGCACAATATGGGTTGATAGAGGACTATTAATGATGATGTAAATGTTAAATAGGGATTGGGACACATAAATCAATGTGAAAGTGTGATTAAATACACTTTATGACACTAAAATTAGGTCCACATAGCCTAGAAATGCACAAGAACCAATGTGAATTTTCAAGGCACATTACAACACTACTTGATCATTAAGTTTACATTAAGATCCTTATAGGTTTATGTAATAATGTTATTAAATACATTTTATAATGTTGAATTAGGGAGAAATGAGTTAATTAAGTCTAGAAAAGCATGAAAGTACTTTACAAGACATTGTTAAAAGCATGTTCTTTCATTTGCAAGGGTCCAAAACCTAGTGTAGACACATAAAATACCTCACAACACTATATTAAGACCTCATTGAGTTTGTTTTATCATGACTTAATCCCATGTGAAGCGAAGGGTCCATTTTTCTACAACACATTTAGCCCCAACTTTAGTGAGAGGATGAACTTGCTTCAAACTCACACTAAAGGTGTTCAGGACAACTTCAGCCGCTGATCTGAAACAAAAAGAATAGAAAAAGAAACGGACTTGGCTCCTGGAACGTCGTTAATCAAACGCCAGACAAATCCACCTCAAAAAGGAAGCTCTCCGCAAAAAGGCTCGGGGTGGGAAAGGAACCACTCGGGCTATGGGACTTTCAGTTTATTCGTCCAGAAGAACCGGAACTTCATTTCTTCTCATGTTGAGAAACCCAAAATAACAAAGAATAGATTGATGCTTCTAAAAGCTTGCTTTTCTTCACTCATGAGGAGGACCAGTTCGCTGGGTGGGCTCCCTCAGCATGCTAAGTTACATACACGAACTAAACAGGCAGCAAGGATTCCGAAAAGTAAAAAGTGAGGTAGAAGTTTTAAATGAGTATGAACACTATAAGGTATCAAAGTTGTGTTATGCAAGATGTAAAAAATGGAAAAAAAGTATGAATGTGAAAGATTGTTCAAAGAGGAGTCTTGTTAGAGCTTATGCGGGTTGGTCGCTTGGACGACTGAACCCTAATACCGACTTCCGTGAAACTACTAAACTGGAATGGAGACATGCTCAAACCACTAAGAAGGAATGTAGTAGCTGCAGAAAATTCACCATGGGAATGGATGAATCGGATATCAGGAATAATGATCAATCAAGATATCCGTTTCATCGGATCAATCGTCGATCAGATCCCCTCAGTCCGACCAAGACATGAGACTGTTTGGAGAACAACATGTTTTTCATAAGTGTGTCAGCAGAAAAGAACCGATGCAGGATGCTGGGCGAACTCTGGACTTCGCTGTTTGAAGGACTGACAAGTAGTCAAAAGATAGAATGAAAATTCACATATACGGATAAGGCTTGCTAACCCTATGCCCCCCATTTAGTGCAGGAGAGTGATGAGCCTAGAATGGATGATTGTATGCTTCCCTTTGCAATGGATGCAAGACATGCAATAGTAAGAATGTAATTATCCTACAAATATTGCATGGCAAGGAGCAGCAAGTAAGGTTATTTATGTGAATAAGAAAGAGTCTTGGAAGACTCTTGCATGATATTATAGATGTTGAGGGAAGGTTTAGTGATCTTGATCAAACTACAATAGCCAAGACCATGAGTCGTTTGTAGTGTGTTAAGCTCTATAGGATTGCAGATACCTTGTTCTCGAGCACCGCAGCCTTCTCCTTTATACCCAAGTTGTTTAATGAATTCACACCCTTTCGATAAAGCTTTTTCAGTGTTTTGGAATCAGGGGGTTGCTCATTGCCGAGTTTGTCAAGGGTGATTATAGAATTTGTGGCATTGTCTAAAGTATTTGAGGTGGATGTTTTGGAAAAGGTGTTCGAGTTTTGTGTTGACATGATGGTTGATTGTTCTTATGTCTCACCTTTTTTTTCTGTGAGTATGTATTTTCCCATAAATGATGGTGTGAATTCTAAGGATCCCCAATTCTCACCAAAGAATTTAGATGTCCATTCCTCATTGTTATGTTAAATTTCAAGAGGATCTCTATTGGATGTTGGAATCAATGTTGTGAGAGGACTTGTAACACTTTTGCAAGGTTCAAGCAACGTTCAGGCTCAGGATCAACTTCAACTTGACAAATTTTATTGTTATAGACATATTTCATTATACGATGAAGGGTTGAAGGCACTGCATTCATCTCATGAATCCATGATTTTTCTAGAAGAAGGTTGTATGAAAGATCATAAGGCATGACATGAATAGGAGTTTGCAAAGTAACCACCCCAACCATAATAGGTAAAGTGATTATACCAAGCAATTGCTTTGTTGTATTATCAAATCCTTGAATAGCAATGTAATCAGGTATTATTTGTGACTTATCAACATATAATCGACCAAGGAGACTCAAACCACACACATTAAGAGAAGAACCATTATCAATAAGGGTTTTCTTTATGTCTTTCCATTTGTATTGGAAGGATGAAGTGGATGCGAAGGTGGGTAAAGGGTAAGTTTATGTTTGGGTGAAGGTGTATGTGAAGGAGGATAAAGGGTGAGTTGAGGTTGAATATTATTAACATCCCAAGTAGCAAGTGAGATTTTTCATTGTCTTTGAAGGGGGTATTTTCTTTTTCTTGGGTTAGAATGTCCTCGTTAGAAGGAGAGATGTTAGGAGAACAAACCATGTGTTTGTGACAATTAAGGTTTGGTTCTTCCAACATAACTTTATCACAACTAAGGGAGTTATTAATGGTTGAATTGTGTTGTTCTATAAGATTCTCATGATGTTCATGCATTGGATTGTGTAACACCATAATATCACCTTCACTAATAGGAGAGATATTAGGAGAAGGGAAAAGTTGAACGTTTTTCATAATATCATTAGTGGGATTCATAGTATCTACCCAAGTAGGAGATCTTTGAGAAAGGTGGCAATCAATAGGTGCATCACATGTCAAAGCTTCATCACAAATAGGGGGTTCAGGAAGCAGAGGACAAATATGATGGGCATGTTTGTCAATGATTGGAGCTTCTTGTTCAAGTAGAGCCTTCCAATTGTTGGGAACATTAGGAAGGAGAGAAATAATATTATACCTCTCAATCATTGGGTTTCTTGATACCAACATATTCTCCTCACAAATGTGGTGGTGAGAATCATTCATGAAATTATTGTAACAAATAGGAAAAGTGTTGGGAGATAAAGAAAGATTAGGTAGGGTAGTATTCAGGAATGTGTCTATGTTTTCATTAGGTGGTTTGCTAACAACATCCAAATTGAAATTAAGAAAAAGGGAAATTCAAGACTCGCAATGCTTGTAACTTCTTTCACCAAGATACCTTTGTCACTAATAAGAGAGGTAGTGGGAGAATAACAAGTATGGGTGTTATGATTTTTTATATCTCTATTCACACTAATGGGCAATGTAAGATTAAGGATTGTATCAATGGTTTGATCAAGTTTCTTAAAGTCATCATTGTGGTAATCAAAACTGAACTCATAAGAAGGAATGTCGTACTTAAAAAATCCATTATTAACCAAACCAAAGCCACATATTTTGAAGGAAAACATGTAATGATGAAGAAGAAAAGAAAGCGTAATGCAATGACTTTAAAATGAAATGCAATTTTCAAATAGGAAACAAGGTAATGGTCTAATTACACTATGCACCAATAAGAAAATGATATGAAAAAGGAAAATGAAAAATGAATCAATGCATGAAATGAGATATTTGAAGTCAAATCTAGTGAAATGAATGCTACAGAAATGCAACTAACTTATATATACAGGTTAAGGAACCAATCAGAAGCCTAAAAACCAATTAGTAAAGTGTTGTTTCATGAGTTAGAAGGGACAAATTTGCCCAAGGTGGCGAAGGAGTCCCAATATGGACCCTTTTCAAAAAAATTAGAAAGTTCAAACTATTTTTTAGGAATTATGAGAGCCAATACACAGACCTAAATGAAAAATGCAGAATTTCAATAAACCTAAATAAATTTAGATGTATCCTAAATGCACTTTTTATGAATGCAAGTTTAAAAACCTAGCATACAAAATAATGCAAATCCAAATAGAAAATGAATGTAAGACTAGATCAATTATAAATAACTCCAAATAAGAAAAGAAAGTATTATAAAACTCAGGTTCACCAAAATGTGACATAGATTTTTGGACCCAATGGACTCTCTAACTCTTATGGGGTTTTTCACCCAAAAGAAGAGAGATTAGATCCAAAAATTCTTATGTAACACTCAAATTAGGATGTGTACAACGTGTTATGAGCTAAATGGAATGATCTAAATGTAGCTAACCTATGAAATTGATCAAATATGAATGCAAAATCTAAGAAACAAGTCATGTTTGAAAACACATTGTGTAATGCAATAATGAACTAGAAACAAATGTAAAACTTAATAGAAATGAACCAGACTAAAAGTGTGCACCTGGAATGTGGACAGGGACTAGAATTGCTTCTAAAATGTTGTTGATGCTAAAATTTAGCAATTGTGGGACTCATTCACCATTCTGGGTGAATCAATCCCAGTTCTTAAAAACTAAACTAGAGCCTGTTTCAAACAAAAGGGTATCCAAAAATGTAAAAATCCAAAAATTGACCTTAGGGTGGGACTCATTCTCCACCCATGGTGAATGAATCCACTTTTGAATTTCTAAATTTTCAAAAGTGGATTCTAAAGCTTCTAATCTACACTTTGTCATTCTATAGGTGTTCGCTTCTAAAACTCTAATCTATGTGACAAAAAATGGATTTTTGTTGATATTTTGACTTGATGAATGAAGAGAAGACTTTAGCAACCTTGAGACTTGATCCTCAATGATTTACAAGCTTCCAAGAGACCTAAATCTATAAACATACATGACAAGAGAGAGAGAGAGAGCGAGATGTTGAATGTTAATGCATGGGGGTTTGCCTTAGTCAAACCCCTTTTAGGTAATTAAACCAAAGTGATGAAATAATGGAATGAAGCATGAAAAATGGAATAGCTTACCTTTTCATCATAATTCAATTTTGAGAGTATACAACATAACATGAATATTTAGTCCTTGAATGCTTTAGGAATCTAACTTGATGTCTTCTAATGAAGAAACCCTAGCTTGCTTGACTTGTATGAGAAGATGAAAGATGAATTAATGATGAGAGATGTAAGAATGATTTGTTAGATGTAAAATGAGGATAAAACCACTTATTTATAGTCAGTTGTGCCATAGTATCCTGACTATACCTCAACACAGGCTGACATGTAGAAAAATTGAACTTAAAATCTAATTTTTCATAGTACAACCTCAAAAATGACTCAAAATGGGACTCATTCTCCACTAATGGTGAATGGGTCCCACCTAGATGGGACTAATTCACCACTAATGGAGAAGGGGTCCCGCAAGGGTCATTTTTGCTAGCTGGAATGCTGAGAATTAAGAAAATTAGGCTTATATGATGACTATGTTGGTTATTTGATCAAATTATACCTCAAAATGCACAATATGGGTTGATAGATGACTATTAATGATGATGTAAATGTTAAATAGGTCTTGGGACACATAAATCAATGTGAAAGTGTTATTCAATACACTTTACGACTCTAAAATTAGATCCACATAGCCTAGAAATGCACAAGAACCCATGTGAATGTGCAAGACACATTACAACAATACTTGATCATTAAGTTTACATTAAAAACCTTCTAGGTTGATGTAATAATGCTATTAAACACATTTTATAATGTTGAATTAGGGAGAAATCAGTTAATTAAGTATAGAAAAGTGTGAAATTCCTTTACAAGACATTGTTAAAAGCATGTTGTTTGATTTGCAAGGGTCCAAGACCTAGTGTGGACACATAAAATAGCTCACAACACTAGATTAAGGCCTCATTGAGTCTGTTTTATTATGAATTAATCCCATGTCAAGAAAAGGGTCCATTTTTTGACAAAACATTTAGCCCCCACTTTAGTGAGAGGATGAACCTACTTCAAACTCACACTAAAGTAGACATTCAAGAGAGGTCTTCATGCATAGATAAAAATGACAAAGAATGAAAAAGATCAAAGAAAATCGAAAAACCCTCATGATCCATGATCCTAACTCAAGTCCCTAAGATACAAAATCATGCAAAGGAAAGATAAAAAGAGAGAAAAGGTGGAAAAGATGCACTCACTCTCGGCTGACGAGACTTCTTGGTTGTCCGCCAGGTGAGAAAGGCCAATAGTGTACTCACTCTGGGGCCATCAAACTAATTTTCCGTGGGGTGAGAAAGCCAAAAATTTAAGATACATACATTAGTTTCTATGTACTCACAAACACAAAAGTGGCTATGGGGAGAAGTCATGCCGCTATATGGGCTTCCCACTCAACCATACTAAATTTATACCCGCTTGATAACTTTAAAAAGGAACCACAAAGAAAAAGGAAATACAAGTGGTAAGTTTTAAATAGTACGACACTATAGGAATGCAAGTTGTGTTATTAAAGGTGGCCAAGAAATGCAAAAAAATGCAATGTGAAAGATTGTTCAAAGGAGTCTTGTCCAGTTTATGCAAGGCCAGTAACTTAGCAAACATTGTGTCTAATGTCTCCAAGAGAGGACCAATCAAAGAATAGTATATTCACAACTTAGGAGATGCAGTGTGTTGCATCAAACCACAAAGAGGAATGTAATATGCTAATAAATATCACACTTATGAAGGACATGACACCCAATGTCATCCACAAAGTGACAAATGCATCACGTAAACAACAAAGCTACACTAAGAAGCATGAATGCATAATGAAATAATGGTAATCTATGACCCCAACTTTAAAGGAATTGCTATACATCATTCTACGAGAAATTACTTGAAAGTAGAGAAGAAAAGAAAAATAAAACAAGACATGAGAGCCAACTTGGAAAACCCTATGCCAAGTCATATGTTTTTGATAAGATGTGTCATGAAAGTGGGAAGTATGTCACATGCAAGTCAATCTTATGACATATCATCCACATCTCAAGTTTTCTCTTAATTTGTTCATTAAAATTTTAAAAGTAGTCAAAAGATAGAATGACAAGTGACATATAGGGATAAGGCTTGCTAACCTTGTGCCCCCCATTCAGCGCAAGACAAGGGTGATCCTAGAATGGATGATTTTATGCTTCCCTTTGCAATGGATGCAAGACATTCAATAGTGAGAATGTAATTATCCTACAACTATTGCACGAAAAGGAACAGCAAGAAAGGTTATTTATGTGAATAAGAAAGAGTCTTGGAAGACTCTTGTATGATAGTATTGATGTTGAGTGAAGAGTTGTTGATCTCAATCAAACTACAATAGCCAAGACCATGAGTCATTTGTTTTGTGTTAAGCTCTATAAGATTGCAGATACCTTGTTCTCAAGCACCGCAACCTTCTCCTTTATACCCAAGTTTTTTCTTGAAGTCATACCCTTTCCATAAAGCTTTTTCAGTTTTTTGGAATCGGGGGGTTGCTCATTCTCGTGTTCGTCAGGGGTGATTATAGAATTTGTGGCATTGTCTAAAGTAGTTGAGGTGGATGTTTTAGAAAAGGTGTTCGATATGTTTGTTGACATGATTGTTGATTGTTTTTATGTCTCACCTTTCTTTTGTGTGAGTACGTATTTTCCCATAAATGATGGTGTGAATTCTAAGGATCCCCAATTGTAACCAATGAATTTAGATGTCCATTCCTCATTGTGATGTTAAATTTCTATAGGATCTCTATTGGATGTTCGAATCAATGTTGTGAGAGGACTTGTAACTCTTTTACAATGTTCAAGCAACTTTCAGGCTCAGGATCAGCTTCAACTTGATAAATTTTTTGTAATAGATATATTTCATTATACAATGAGGAACTAAAATTTGGTGTAAGGTTCTTTGAAGAATATTTTTGTAAGTTGGTGATGTTTGAAGTAAATCCAAACAGGAAATTTTTGCAG
>VDFB02323582.1:0-41298 GCA_007258455.2 Sequoia sempervirens
TAACCAATTTTGTCTTGTTCAAGGATGTTTTCTCTAGGGGAAGATAGGAAATAAATATTCCCATGAATTTCATCAATTAGATCTTCTAACATCAAATTATCATCTTCACAACTAGGAGATACACTACGAGAAGAACAAATGTGATTACCATTATCATTTATGGTTTCATTGATTTATTCCATAATAGGATAGGTAAGGGAAGGATAACAAAGAGGGTTCTCATAGATCTTAAAGTTTTGATCATCCAACACCAAAATATCTTTACTGATACTTTCATCATCTAGAACATTATCACCAAAGCTGAAGATGTTGGGAGATGAATGTAGACTAGTTAAAGTTTCAAGGGTTATGTGGTCATCATGATTACCTATGGTTGTTTCTTCATGATCATAAATTCCTTGTTCACTAAGAGAGATAAGAAGAGAGAAACAACTAGGACTCTCAAAACTCTCATTGATTGGTTCTTCTAACACCAAAATGTCCCCTTCACAAATAGGAGAGATATTAGGAGAAAAACAAATATTATTGTTAGGATTGTGCAAGGTTGTATTCTCTTTCACTAAAAAACTCTCATAGGGAGGAGATATGGACCTTTTCTTAGCATGAAAGGTAAGGTACTAGCATTGTTTGACCAAAAATGAAAAACACTTTTAACCATCTCATGCATTTCTTTAATAATGTAAACAATGTATATCCAAATATGGAAAGCACATGTATCCAATGTATGCAAAAATTTAAGATTGCAAACAATGTATATCAATAAATGAAAAGAACCTTTCTCAAACTTATGAAAAGTTTTATGAATGTAGAAATTGTATATACAAAAGTGAAAAATAATTTTATCCATATTATGCAAAGTTTCATAAATTTGAGCATTCTTAGATCTAATGATGCTTGTAATTGAAATGATTTCAAAAATGACTGTGCTAAATTGATGTTTTTGACCAAGATGTGTAAAATAGGTGTTCCCAAAACTTTCCATACTTATAGTATATGTTACCAAGAGTCTTAGGAAGCATAGAAAAGCATATTTAAATCTTGAAAATCAAAGCTTCAAACTCAATAGGGACTAAGATGCCATTAAGGGCATCTTGGTCCTATTGAAGTAATTTGAAGGTTCTAGAAACTTGAATAGAATGCAACAAACTCAGACACGATTCTGAGGTAAAAACCCAAAGAGGGATGAAGATGCCAATAAGGGTGTTTTTGTCCTAGGGTAGGTTTTTTATATATAACTAGAAAATTTTGAGTTGTTTATAGCCTTCCCAGGTTGCCTACCTAGGGACCTGATGTTGAAAAATAGAAATTTGTTCAATTGAAGGCCAGAAAAAGTAACTAGTGACATGTAATTGGATGCAAATTGGAATGTAATATTTTCAAATTTAAATGAAAAACAATGTTCCAAAATTCAATGAGGATGACTGATAATGCACTTTTCAATTTTTCAATGAGATGAGATGATGCAAGAAACTAAAAATGCAACCTATATGCACTTTTACTAATACAAATGTGAGAAACCATAGATGTATTTTCACTAATGTAAATAGAAGAAACCCTAGATGTAATTTCACTAATGCAAGATGTAAGAGACCCTAGATGTAATTTCACTAGTGCAAGATTCCATGCAAGAGTGAATGAAACCTATATCTAGGAATTTGTAATGAACTCCAAATAAAAAAATGAATGCTCAAGACATCAAGTTCACTAAAATGAATAATAGGAAAATGGTTGCTTTATGTCCTAGGTCATCGAACATCACTATTACCCTCAATTCATTCAATAATGTCCTAGGAGTCCTAATTAAATTAACTATCAACCTCACAAGGTGAGTAAATTCTGAACAAGGAGAACCTAGGATGGTGTTCTTTATGTTGAAAGAATGAAGAAGAATGACTATCTCTATAGTTTTGGGTTGTCATTGATGCCACCATGTTATATGGGTTTTGATTGCAAATCTAAGTCAGCGCTTCATTAGGTATTTTGGTTTGGTATTTGAACTGGTATAAAAGCTACACCATTTAGTATTTTAGTCTATAATCCTCCACAGTAGATAGTTGCTTCTCGTGGATTTGGGAAATAGTTTATGGATTTTGAAAGAATGCATTTTCAGAATACCTCATGCTTTGGTGCTCGTATGACATATCAACATTATTTTATTGATTACATTTTGCAATAAAGTCTATTTCTAGTTGACTTCATGAATAAGTTATGATATGGTGAATCAATTTGTGTTATGTAGACATATGTGCCACCTATCTTAGGTCTATACAGACAAGATAAAGTATAGTCTTTAAGATTTCTAGATAAACTATGTGCATCTTTTGATGTAAAAAGATGCACACAATTTATGCAGAAATCTTAAAGACTATACCATTATGGACTGTGGAAACAAAATGCTATAGAAAGATAAAGTATGCTACATGCTTTAGTTTATTGGATGCAAATTCTTGAAGCCAACATTTAGTAATTTTGGTAAACAAGGAGATGAATCTAATTAGGCTGACATAATTGATGCTTGTGGATGGATCAAGTATATATGTTCAATTTTTTTTGAAGATTGAGAAATCGATGAGGCAATTGTGAATGTGAAGGAGAAGAAATGCAAATATGATGAAGTGTGTCAAGGTAGTTTACTGAGCATCATCAAAACTATATCAACAATTATTAGGCGCACTATTTTTAGTTCATTTTGTTGTGAAGCCAGTTTTTTTTTTGTAAGATTTTTAGAGGCAGTGAGCCTCCTTGTAAGCAATGAGCTTTTGTATTCAAAAAGTGAGTCCTATTCAGGGTGGTGAGCCCTTGGCAGTGAGCCTTATATATTCGGTTTTAGAACTACTTTATATTTTGAGTTAATCCTCACCATGGCTTTTCCCTCATTGGGTTTTCCATGTAAAATCTAGTGTTCTTTATGTTAATTTTTCTTTCTGTTATCTATGTGCCATCAAACAATGGCCCCTCATCATTTTCATGGTCTTTTAGCTATTGTTTCATGGTGTTGGATCTATGTTGCTTTGATTTTATGATGTATCTTGGCTTGAACATGCTTATTTTGGTGCTAAAATTCAAAGAACGGTGTCTTGTGAATGTGTTGTGAAGTGTTGTAAGAAATTTCTACATTCTTCTATATTCTATTTAATCCAATTCATCTAAAAACCACCTTTTCACTCATTAACAAGTTCTATTTTGAAGTGTTGTAAAGTCTTATAACAAGATTTCACGCTTTTCTAGAAATATTTTCACTATTTACACCCTTCTCATACTTTCTTTTGTCTCTTTATGCCCTCATATGCTTATATTAAGTGTATTTTTGGGTCTTATACTAAAAACAACATTAAACACAACATTATTTATAACACTTGGTTTTAGGTCCTAGGTGGGACCCATTCGCCAAGTGTGGTGAATGAGTCCCCCGTGGCCCCAAATTCAAACTATTTCAAAATCTCTTTCGGGATTTTACTCAAATTCAAATCATGTCAGCCTATGATGAGGTATGAATAGATATTAAGGAACAATATTTGTATAAATAAGTGATTTTCACCTCATTTTACATCTCCTACATAATTGATTCATTCAAGCATTCAATCTCCTAAGTCATTCAAGAAATCAAGCATTTTGAATCATCAATTCAAGCTCTTTCAAGCAGTTTGGAGTGGCCATTGACATCACTTTAGATTTTCATGCTCAAGGACATTCATAAGTTTGTAACACTTGTATGTTATTCATTTATCATTTCCTTTACATTTCATTTATCTCTATTGGGTTTGATTACCAAAGTGGGGTTTGACCAAGGCAAACCCCTATTCAGTAACTCCCCAACATTTTTCCCGTTTGTGCATGTGTATTTGTAGCTTTGTTTGGCAGATTTAACAGGTTAAAGGTGTTGAAACGTGGAAATCATGTGAACTAGGCTCTTCAAGTCAACTCATCATCTTTTCAAGCATTTTGAGTGTTTTCTATCTTTTTTCTGCAGAACTGACCCCAACAACGCAACATTTAGATATTTCCATATATGTTCTAGCAGTGTTGCCTCTTGCTTTTCCAAAAATCTTGGGGAGGAATGACTCGCCACCCTTGGTGAATGAGTCCCACCTAAAATCTAAAAATCTATATGTTGTTAGATTCCAACTCCCGATTGTCAGAAATCAACTCCCACCACTTTTTCAACAGTAGGAGGATTGATTCACCACCCTTGGCGAATAAGTCCCACTTTGAAAAATTAGAAAATTTCATCAACATTACAAACACTCTAGAAAGTTCACACAACATCCAGGTGCACTCAGATTTAACCCTGTACCTTTTGTTCTGCATATTTTTTTCTATTTCTTCATCTTTCATAGTTTGCATATCACAAAGTGTTTTCAAACATAGCTTAAATTGCACTTTAGTACCCATTTTATATAATCTTAATCAATCAATTGCATCTAGACAACTTCACTTACATCATACCACATTTCTTACATCCTAATTTGAATGTGCATAAGTATTTTAGGAGCCTAAATCTCCCTCTTTCTAGGTGGAAAACCTTAAGATGAGAGCAAGCATTTTAGGGTTCCCAAAATCTATGTCACATTTTGGCGAACCCAAATTTTGGACATTTTCAAACTTTTGATTGGATTCTTATCTTACATCCTAGTTTTCATTTGGATTGACATTCAATTAGGACATTGATTTGTTATTGCATTCCAAGATATTTCATTTTGCATTAGTGAAAAATTCATTTAGTTTTCATTCTTGCATTCAATTTCATTGAAAAAAATGAAACTTTGCATTCTATATCTATAGTTGCATTCTAAAACACATTTAAATCATTCTTAACATTATGAAAAACATAAAAAAATTGCATCCTAGGACTCATTTGCCACCCAGAGCGAATCAGTCCCTCTGCATATTTTAGACATTAATTTTGCATTGTTTCTACCATTTTCCCACATTTCTATTTCCTATATTCACATCTTTGTTATAGTTATCAGATTTTGTGTTATTGGCATTTTACATTCTTAGATTAGCTTGCATTTCCATTCACCCTTCCTTTTTGGTACATGCATGAGTGTTTGGTGCCCCATTGATAATACCTTAGTGAGAAGAAGTTCTAGACTCATGGCATCCCGCGATAGTACTTTCATTGTGGATCTTGGGATCTCACAAGCTCCTACTCCTGGTATGGACAATGATGCATTAGGCCCTGGCAATACCACTTCCATTCCTTCCCCTTTCCATCCTATGCATGTTGACAATCAAAACAAGTCTCTCCCATAAGAAAAGGTTATTAACATACATGTGGACTTTGCACATTTACAACAAGACTTATCACTTGAAAACATTTCCACCACTACTATACCTTCTATTGAGAACCTTCATCACTTAATTGAAAGTGATGATGGCTTTCAAGCACTAAAAAAAATCGCCAAGATTTACAATAAACATACCTCTTCCAATACTCCATCAACAAACATTCCTGTCACCCTTGAGGAACATCTCAAGTTCCTCCTACTTCAACTATAGCTTCCATACCAACTTATACCAATCTGCAAGTCCAGACAACTTTACATCAATCCAATTACATAGCTACTTCATTCCTGATTTCCACTAGCATTCCTACTTCCTTTGTAGCATCAGAACCTCCTTCCACCACTTTTGCGCCCCTTACTATTCCTTCCAATTCCTTCCAATTCCCTTAATATCACCTACACTTCATCCCCATTTTCCTTTCCATCTCAACCCCACTATGCTAATCCCTTTATAACATGACTCCTTAACACTGTTTTATCCATGCAACACCAAATTTCCACCATTAGTTAAGCTCAAACTAATCCAACCACATATCTTGTTCGTAGCAGCCCCTTATCTTTTGAAATTTTACATACCCCAATGCCACAAGGAATAGAAATTCCAAGGCTTGAGAAATATGGAGGAAAAGGAGATTCAACCATGTCAATTCTTTTACTGCCTTGTGTTGTGATTTTGTCCTTGACGATAAAATTTTAGCAAAACTCTTTCCAACAACCTTGAAGGATATTGCTTTAGAATGGTTTTCCAACTTGCCTAATCATTCCATCCATTCATTTAGTGGATTGGTAGAAGCTTTAATTAATCACTTTAAAGTGCACATGACACCTAAAAAGACAATGGTTTACCTTATGCACTATAGATAAAACAATGACGGAAAAGTAACTAATTTCATCTCGTGTTAACAGTCCTTATATGCTCAAGTTGATGTCCAAATTCCATATATGCACATTTGCAGAAGATGTTCATTGAGAATTTTCACACTAACCTTCAAGATAAGCTTATGATGATGAATGATGAAATTCCCTTCATTCATGCATTTTTGTACAACCTTATGTGAGTATCAAAATTCGTTTTCAAGTCATGAGTCAAAATCCACTTGTAGCCAAATTGACAAAACTGAAAACAACAATCAACACCCAAACAACACACAAAATTCTGCAAACTTAACTGAGGATTCTTACAATTTAGTTCACCTCCTTAACCCCAACCACAACCAACTTCACAAGTTCAAAATTCCATGGCCGCCTCTAAAACACATGTGCCTTATCATTATGGTGATCCAATTAGACATTTCACCCCTTTACTTGACACTCTCCACAAAACAATGAACCAACTCATCCAAAATGCATGCTTACCTTACCACCTGTTTGACCACTTGATCCTAATCAACCCCTACCTCCTACCTTAAAGCCTAATGCTTATTTCCATTTTCATCATCAAAATGGCCATGACACTGAACATTCTAAGCGTCTTAAACATCTAGTTCAAGACCTCATTGATTCAGGTGAATTGATCACTATGGGTGTTAATGATCAAGGCAATAAGTTCGTTGCACCACCTAACCAAAATCTCCAAATCTTCACCAACTCTATGCCTAAGCACACTACCTCATTCATCAAGGCTATGAACCATCAAATCCTAACGTAATGACTGTTGATACACACAAAAAACAACCTGATACATCTCAACCTATTCCCCAAGCTAGTCCTTTGGATAAACTTGTCGCTATGATAGACATTATCCCTTGCAAGGGCCAAACCATACAATCTCTTGATATTAATTTTTATGCTAAACACATACTACAAAAGCTTCATGACGGTCCTCTCTACATAGCTGGTAGAATCTATGATAAACCCACTAATGGGATATTAATAGATCTCACTTGTGGTGAGAACGTGTTCATAGAATAATTTTTAGTGTTACATGATCTATATCAAGATAACTATAATTTATGGACTGCATGGTCCTCTCTTGATATTAATTTTTCTACTAAAGACATACTACAAAAAGCTTCCTAATGGTCCTCTCTACATAGCTGGTAGAATCTATTGTAAACCCACTAATGGGATATTAATAGATATTGCTTGTGGTGAGAATGTGATAATAGAATAATTTTTAGTATTACATGATCTATATCAAGATAACTATAATCCACTGACTACATGGATCAAAACACATCATGGTAAATTGCATGCCCTATGATTGGATCGATCATGCTACCTTTATACATCGGACATAATACTTTGGAGGTAACATTTTCCATTATTCCACAATCTAACCAATTTCCTTTGTGGCTAGGCCTTCCTTGGCTTCGCTTAATGAAAGTGGTCCCATCAGTCATTCACAAATGCTTAAATTTTCCACATGAAAATGAGGTAGTCACCATACACCATAGTGGCTTTAATCCTTTATCCTCCAAAGGTAAATTTTCATTAGAATCCTTTTGGCCTACACCCATAAAACCTATCACCCCTTGAAAGGACTTCGTTTACATTGCTTATCAAAATTTTAAAGCTAAAAGGATCATTGAATTATCTCTTCATAATACATCTCCATCCACTTCCATTCATCTTATCTTAGATGAACCTTTGATTACACCTGAGCATGACAGTTAGAAAACTAACATAAATTAAAAAAAAATCCCTTTAGACCCTTCCCCACCATTGTTGAAATGACAAAGGGAACCTGGCACAAAAACCTATTCAGCCTCCTTGAACCAAACAAGTATATAAAGCAAAAGATAAAGTGGTTGATACCTCTTCTTTGGTTTCCTCTATTCTTCCCCTTCGGAAGTAGACAAACCTATGATGACTCAATCCACTCTTACACCTCAACAACTGCAAAACCAAATTAAACAGAACTGTGGTGCTAGGGAATGAAGGCGTCAGCGTCGTCTCCTTTCTTGTCAATCTTTCCTAATAGACAATAAAGAAAATCAACCTATACCCTTGATAGAAGTAATATATGATCACCTTCCCTCTCCTGAGCAACCACACGATAATCCTATACCACCATCACAACAAAACAAACATATTCAACAGCCAACACTTTTTATACATCCATCCTTAGAAATCACCCTTCGTCCTCCCATCGTTATTAATCTTGATGATGACAATTATGATGGGACGATTGCTAAAATAGACAAAGAAACACACAGTGATTTAAACACTTTATTTTTATCTACAATGAGCTTAAATGATAAATCCTCTCTACCAAGTGAAGAACTTAGTACAACCCTTAGTTCAGAACTTGCAATCCCTCCTTTGGATAGTCAACCGCCTTCACAATACACTAAACATGATTGGGAGACAAATGACTTGCTAGATGGTTGACTTTCCTTTTCCTAGCTATCCTTTTTTCTTTCTCTTCTTTCTTTTTATGTGCATACCATGTTCCCTTGTATCGTTTGTTTGATGTTTCCTTCTCTTTGTACACTTCTTCTATATGTATCTCTATTCTTCTATTTGTCATTCCTTATACTATTCACTTTTGTTTTTTGTTTTCCTTTTGGGGATGATGCAAAGCATTGAGACACCCTATGTCTCTTCCATGTTGACCCAAAACCCCTTTTTCTTTCCCTTTTTACTTTTTCTTTTCTTGTGTTTTCTTCTAGGGATGATGCAAGGCATTGAGAACGAAATGTCTCCTTCATGTTTGAAGATTTGGTCGGTGATCAATGGGTTAGTAAGGGCATGTTTTATGTTTAATATTGTTAAATGAGGTCCAAAGGACCATATGCTATGTAATGGGGGGTTCTTAAGACAATTGTGTCCTAGGAGTCAATTAGAAATTTGAAATAGATGTAATGTTGTTAAGAAGTGGTCAAAATGTAGTTTATTGAGATATTAAGAGTTTTAGTTTAAAAAGGAGTTGAGAATGCTATTTTGAATTGAAAATGTATTAAAAGGCCTCTCCATGTCATTTTCAAGGTTGATTGATCACATTTTGGAAGCAATTTCATTAAGTTTGAACATTCAAATATACTTTTTCTCTATTTTTCCTAGATTTTCTTTGTGTTGTACAGACCCGTATAGGTATGACATGGTCTAAAATATTTTGTGGATGTAGGTATATATATCTATTCTCATTTAAAGTTTCAATTTCAAGTCTTAACTAAGAGTTTTGTAAGAGATATCTTCATTTCATTGTGACTAACCTGTTTTGCTAAGTTAAGGGTTTTCAGGGAAACAAAATAATGTTTTAACCAATCCACCTACTATTTAACCCTATCAAGCTCAATGGAATAACTTGTAAGATGTTATTTTATATGTTGCAATGCTTTGAGAACTAAGAGGGTGAATAAATTTGATGGTGGTGTGAAACCCTATGGTGATTGGGTGAAGAATAGGTGAATAGGTGGAACTCTCTTTGTAAAAGAGGGCTAATTCACTAGCCTAGGATAGAGTTGTGTTATTGGTTCTCCAAGATGGTCCAAAAGAATCAGTATTAGTTTTCACATATGTTGTATAACCCTAAAAGGGTATCTGATTCACTAATTTGTTTGAGGTGTTTTGGGAAGTTGGGTTGAAAAATCCCTTAAACTGGGTTGCATATGCTACAAGGAAAGCATGATTAGAGGGTAAATTTTGGGAAAAATCATTTGATTTACTTTTGAATTCTTGTTGATATCAACTTGATTTGCATATTGAATGGTTTGACACCCCTATGCTACATCACAAGGGGTATCTAATGTGCATAACCTCAAAAGACTTATCCTTATTTTCATGATTCTTTAGTGAAGAGGAGTCTAATGTCACTTTATCATCTTCATCTAAGGAATTACTATTGTCAATGTTCTCATTTTATTCCATCATTATATCTTCGCTAGTAGGAGAGTTATTACTAGAACCACAAACCAAATGTTCTTGATATCGAAGGATTGGTTCTTCTAAGATAACTTCATCACACTCAAGGGAGCTATAAATCGTTGAATTATCTTGTTCATCAAAAATGTTGTCTTGTTCAAGGATGTTTTCTCTAGGGGAAGAGAGGAAATCAAGATTCCCATGACTTTCATCAATTAGATCTTCTAACATCAAAGTATCATCTTCACAACTAGGAGATACACTAGGAGAAGAACAAATGTGATTGTCATTATCATTAACGGTTTCATTCATTTATTCCATAATAGGATCGGTAAGGGAAGGATAACAAAGAGGGTTCTCATAGATCTTAAAGTTTTGATCATCCAACACCAACATATCTTTACTTATACTTTCATCCTCTAGAACATTATCTCCAAAGCTGAAGATGTTGGGAGATGAATGTAGACTAGTTAAAGTTTCAAGGGTTATGTGGTCATCATGATTACCTATGGTTGTTTCTTCATGATCATAAATTCCTTGTTCACTAAGAGAGATAAGGGGAGAGAAACAACTAGGACTCTCAAAAATCTCATTGATTGGTTCCTCTAACACCAAATGTCCCATTCGCAAATAGGAGAGATATCAGGAGAAAAATGAATATTATTGTTAGGATTGTGCAAGGTTGTATTATCTTTCACTAAAACACTCTCATAGGGAGGAGATATGGACATTTTCTTAGCGTGAAAGGTAAGGTACTAGCATTGTTTGACCAAAAATGAAAAACACTTTTAACCATCTCATGCATTGCTTTAATAATGTAAACAATTTATATCCAAATATGGAAAACACATGTATCCAATGTATGCAAAACTTTAAGAATGCAAACAATGTATATCAATAAATGAAAAGCACCTTTATCAAACTTATAAAAAGTTTTATGAATGTAAAATTGTATATACAAAAGTGAAAAATAATTTTATCCATATTATGCAAAGTTTAAGAAATGTGAGCATTCTTAGATCTAATGATGCTTGTAATTGAAATGATTTCAAAAATGACTGCCCTAAATTAATGTTTTTCGACCAAGATGTGTAAAATAGGTGTTCCCAAAACTTTCCATACTTATAGTATAAGTTACCAAGAGTCTTAGGAAGCATAGAAAAGTAGATTTAAATCTTGAAAATCATAGCTTCAAACTCAATAGGGACTAAGATTCCATTAAGGGCATCTTGGTCCTATTGAAGGAATTTGAAGGTTCTGGAAACTTGAATAGAATGCAACGAACTCAAACAAGATTCTGAGGTAAGAACCCAAAGAGGGATGAAGATGCCAATAAGGGTTTTTTTGTCCTAGGGTAGGTTTTTTATATAAAAATAGAAAATTTTGAGTTGTTTATAGCCTTCCCATATTGCGTACCTGGGGACCTGATCTTGAAAAATAGAAATTTGTTTAATTGAAGGCCAAAAGAAGTAACTAGTGACATGTAATTGGATGCAAATTTGAATGTGATATTTTAAAATTTGAATGCAAAACAACGTTCCTAAATGCAATGAGGATGACTGATAATGCACTTTTCAATTTTTCAATGAGATGAGATGATGCAAGAAACTAAAAATGCAACCTATATGCACTTTCACTAATACAAATGTGAGAAACCATAGATGTATTTTCACTAATGTAAATGGAAAAAACCCTAGATGTAATTTCACTAATGCAAGATGTAAGAGACCCTAGATGTAATTTCACTAGTGCAAGATTCAATGCAAGAGTGAATGAAACCGATATCTAGGAATTTTTAATGAACTCCGAATCAAAAAATGAATGCTCAAGACATACTAAAATGAATAATAGGAAAATGGGTGCTTTATGTACTAGGTCATCGAACATCACTATTATCCTCAATTCATTCAATAATGTCCTAGGAGTCCTAATTAAATTAACTATCAACCTCACAAGGTGAGTAAATTCTCAACAAGGAGAACCTAGGAGGGTGTTCTTTATGTTGAAAGAATGAAGAAGAATGACTATCTCTATAATTTTGGGTTTTCAATGATTGCATGTTATATGGGTTTTGATTGCAAATCTAAGTCAGCGCTTTGAATTAGGTATTTTGGTTTAGTACTTGAACCAACATACAAGCTACACCCTCTAGTATTTTAGTCTGTAATCCTCCACAGTAGATATTTGCTTCTCATGGATTTGGTAAATATTTTATGGATGTTGAAAGAATGAATTTTTAGAATCTCTCATGCTTTGGTGCTCGTACGACATATCAACATTATTTTACTGATTACTTTTTGTAATAAAGTCTATTTCTAGTCGACTTCATGAATAAGTTATGATATAGTGAATCAATTTGTGTTATGCAGATATATGTGCCACCTATCTTAGGTCTATGTAGACAAGATAAAGTATGCTACATGCTTTGGTTTATTGGATGCAAATTCTTGAAGCCAACATTTAGTAATTTTGGTAAACAAGGAGATGTATCTAATCAAGCTGACATAATTGATGCTTGCGGATGGATCAAGTATATATGTTAATTTTTTTTTGAAGATTGAGAGATCGATGAGGCAATTGTGAATGTGAAGGAGAAGAAGTGCAAATATGATGAAGTGTGTCAAGACAGTTTACTGAGCATCATCGAAACTATATCAACACTTATTAGGTGCACTATTTATAGTTCATTTTGCTATGAAGCCAATTTTTGTTTTGTAATATTTTTAGAGGTAGTGAGCCTCATTGTAGGCAATGAGCTTTTGTATTCAAAAAGTGAGTCCTATTCAGGGTAGTGACCCTTTGGCAGTGAGCCTTATATATTCAGTTTTAGAACTACTTTATATTTTAAGTTAATCCTCACCGTGGCTTTTCCCTCATTGGGTTTTCCATGTAAAATCTAGTGTTCTTTATGTTAATTTTTCTTTCTGTTATCTATGTTCCATCACACAATGGCCCCTTGTCATTTTCATGGTCTTTTAGGTATTGTTTCATGGTGTTGGAACTATGGTGCTTTGATTTTATGATGTATCTTGGCTTGAACATGCTTATTTTGGTGCTAAAATTCAAAGAACGGTGTCTTGTGAAGGTGTTGTGAAGTGTTGTAAGAAATTTCTACATTCTTCTATATTCTATTTAATACAATTCACCTAAAAACCACCTTTTCACTCATTAACAAGTCCTATTTTGAAGTGTTGTAAAGTCTTATAACAAGATTTCACGCTTTTCTAGAAATATTTTCATTATTTACACCCTTCTCATGCTTTATTTTGTCTCTTTATGCCATCATATGTTTATATTAAGTGTATTTTTGGGTCTTATACCAAAAAACAACATCAAACACAACATTATTTCTAACACTTGGTTTTAGGTCCTAGGTGGGACCCATTCGCCAGGGGTGGTGAATGAGTCCCCCGTGGCCCCAAATTAAAAATATTTCAAAATATCTTTCAGGATTTTACTCAAATTCACTTCATGTCAACCTATGATGAGGTATGAATAGATAGTAAGGAACAATATTTGTATAAATAAGTGATTTTCACCTCATTTTACATCTCCTGCATAATCGATTCATTCAAGCATTCAATCTCCTGAGTCATTCAAGAAATCAAGCATTTTGCATCATCAATTCAAGCTCTTTCAAGCACTTTGGAGTGGCCATTGACATCACTTCAAATTTGCATGCTCAAGGACATTCATAAGTTTGTAACACTTTTATGTTATTCATTTATCATTTCCTTTACATTTCATTTATCTCTATTGGGTTTGATTACCAAAGTGGGGTTTGACCAAGGCAAACCCCTATTCACTAACTCCCCAAAATTTTTCCCCTTTGTGCATGTGTATTTGTAGCTTTTTTTTGCAAATTTAATAGGTTAAAGGTGTTGAAAAGTGGAAATCAAGTCAACTAGGCTCTTCAAGTCAACTCATCATCTTTTCAAGAATTTTGAGTGTTTTCTATCTTTTTTCTAAGGAACTGACCCCAACAACCTAGCATTTAGATATTTCCATATATGTTCTAGCAGTGTTGCCTCTTGCTTTTCCAAAAATCTTGGGGAGGAATGACTCACCACCCTTGGTGAATGAGTCCCACCTAAAATCTTAAAATCTATATGTTGTCAGATTCCAACTGCTGATTGTTAGAAATCAACTCCTAACACTTTTTCAACAGCAGGAGGATTGATTTGCCACCCTTGGCGAATGAGTCCCACTATGAAAAGTTAGAAAATTTCATCAACATTCCAAACACTCTAGAAAGCTCACACAACATCCAGGTGCACTCAGATTTAACCCTGTACCTTTTTTTTGCATATTTTTTTCTATTTCTTCATCTTTCATAGTTGTTTGCACATCACAAAGTGTTTTCAAACATAGCTTAAATTGCACTTTAGTACCCATTTTGGATCATCTTAATCAATCAATTTCATCTAGAAAACTTTATTTGCATCATACCACATTGCTTACATCCTAATTTGAATGTGCATAAGTATTTTAGGAGCCCAAATCTCTCTCTTTCTAGGTGGAAAACCTTAAGATGAGAGCAAGCATTTTAGGGTTCCCAAAATCTATGTCACATTTTGACGAACCTAAATTTTGAACATTTTTAAACTTCTAATTGGATCCATATCTTACATCCTAGTTTTCATTTGCATTGACATTCAATTAGGACATTGATTTGTTATTGCATTCTAGGATATTTCATTTTGCATAAGTAAAAAATTCATTTAGTTTTTCATTCTTGCATTCAATTTCATTGAAAAAAATGAAACTTTGCATTCTATATCTATATTTGCATTCTAAAAAACATTTAAATCATTCTTAAAATTATGAAAAACGTAAAAAAAATTGTATCCTAGGACTCATTTGCCACCCAGGGCGAATCAATCCCTCTGCATATTTTAGACATTAATTTTGCATTGTTTCTAACATTTTCCTGCATTTCTATTTCCTATATTCACATCTTTGTTATAGTTAGCAGATTTTGTGTTATTGGCATTTTACATTCTTAGATTAGCTTGCATTTCCATTCACCCTTCCTTTTTGGTACATGCATGAGTGTTTGGTGCCCCATTGATAATACCTTAGTGAGAAGAAGTTCTAGACTCATAGAATCCTGCGATAGCACTTTCATTGTGGATCTTGGGATCTCACAAGCTCCTACTCCTAGTATGGACAATGATGCATTAGGCCCTTGCAATACCACTTCCATTCCTTCCCCTTTCCATCCTATGCATGTTGACAATCAATACAAGTCTCTCCCGTAAGAAAAGGTTATTAACATTCATATTGACTTTGCACATTTACAACAAGACTTGTCACTTGAAAACATTTCCACCACTACTATACCTGCTATTGAGAACCTTCATCACTTAATTGAAAGTGATGATGGCTTTCAAGCACTAAAACAAATAGCCAAGATTTACAATAAACATGCCTCTTCCAATACTCCATCAACAAACATTCCTGTCACCCAAGGAACATCTCAAGTTCCTCCTACTTTAACTATAGCATCCATACTAACTTATACCAATCTGCAAGTCTACACAACTTTACATCAATCCAATTACGTAGCTACTTCATTCCCGATTTCCACTAGCATTCCTACTTCCTTTGTTGCATTGGAACCTCCTTCCACCACTTTTGCACCCCTTACTATTCCTTCCACTTCCCTTAATATCACCTACACTTCATCCCCATTTTCCTTTCCATCTCAACCCCACTATCCTAATCCCTTTATAACACGACTCCTTAACATTGTTTCATCCATGCAACACCAACTTTCCACCATTAGTTAAGCTCAAGCTAATCCAACCACATATCTTCTTCATAGTAGCTCCTTATCTTTAGAAATTTTATGTACCCCGATGCCACAAGGAATAGAAATGCCAAGGTTTGAGAAATATGGAGGAAAAGGATATTCAATCATGTCAATTCTTTTACTGCCTTGTGTTGTGATTTTGTCCTTGACGATAAAATTTTAGCAAAACTCTTTCGAAGGACCTTGAAGGATATTGCTTTAGAATGCTTTTCCGACTTTCCTAATCATTCCATCCATTCATTTATTGAATTGGTGAAAGCTTTCATTAATCACTTTCAAGTGCACATGACACCTAAAAAGACAATGGTTTGCCTTATGCACTATAGATAAAACAATGACGAAAAAGTAACTAATTTCATTTCTTGTTAATAGTCCTTATATGCTCAAGTTGATGTCCAAATTCCATATGCACATTTGTAGAAGATGTTCATTGAGAATTTGCACACTAACCTTCAAGATAAGCTTATGATGATGAATGATGAAATTCCCTTCATTCATGCATTTTTGTACAACCTTATGTGAGTATCAAAATTTGTTTTCAAGTCATGAGCCAAAATCCACTTCTAGCCAAATTGAAAAAACTGAAAACAACAATCAACACCAAAACAACACACAAAATTCTGCAAACTTAACCAAGGATTCTTACAATTTAGTTCACCTCCTTAACCCCAACCACAACCAACTTCACAAGTTCAAAATTCCATGGCCGCCTCTAAAACACATGTTCCTTATCATTATGGTGATCCAAATAGACATTTCACCCCTTTACCTAACACTCTCCACCAGACAATGAAACAACTCATCCAAAAATGCATGCTTACCTTACCACCTGTTTGACCACTTGATCCTAATCAACCCCTACCTCCTACCTTCAAACCTAATGCTTATTTCCATTTTCATCATCAAAATGGCCATGACACTGAACATTCTAAGCGTCTTAAACATCTAGTTCAAGACCTCATTGATTCAAGTGAATTGATCACTATGGGTGTTAATGATCAAGGCAATAAGTTCGTTGCACCTCCTAACCAAAATCTCCAAATCTTCACAAACTCTATGCCTGAGCACACTACCTCATTCATCAAGGTTGTGAACCATCAAATCCTAATGCAATGACTGTTGATACACACAAAAAACAACATGATACATCTCATCCTATTCCCCAAGCTAGTCCTTTGGATAAACTTGTCACTATGATAGACGTTATCCCTCGCAAGGGCCAAACCACTCAATCTCTTGATATTAATTTTTATGCTAAAGACATACTACAAAAGCTTCCTGATGGTCCTCTCTACATAGCTGGTAGAATCTATGATAAACCCACTAATGGGATATTAATAGATCTCACTTGTGGTGAGAACATCATCATAGAATAATTTTTAGTATTACATGATCTATATCAAGATAACTATAATTTACCGACTACATGGTCCTCTCTTGATATTAATTTTTCTCCTAAAGACATACTACAAAAGCTTCCTAATGGTCCTCTCTACATAGCTGGTAGAATCTATGATAAACCAACTAATGGTATATTAATAGATCTCGCTTGTGTTGAGAACGTGATAATAGAATAATTTTTAGTATTACATGATCTATATCAAGATAACTATAATCCATCGACTACATGGATCAAAACACATCATGGTAAATTGCATGCCCTATGATTGAATTGATCATTCTACCTTTACACATAGGACATAATACTTTGGAGGTAAAATTTTCCCTTATTCCACAATCTAACGAATTTCTTTTGTGGCTAGGCCTTCCTTGGCTTCGCTTAATGAAAGTGGTCCCATCAATCATTCACAAATGCTTAAATTTTCCACATGAAAATGAGGTAGTCACCATACACCATAGTGGCTTAAATCCTTTATCTTCCAAAGGTAGATTTTCATTAGAATCCTTTTGTCCTACACCCATAAAACCTATCACCCCTTGAAAGGACTTCATTTACATTGCTTATCAAAATTTTAAAGCTAAAAGGATCATTGAATTATCTCTTCATAATACATCTCCATCCACTTCCATTCATCTTATCCTAGATGAAACTATGATTACACCTGAGCATGACAGTTAAAAAACTAACGCAAATTCAAAACAAATCCCTCTAGACCCTTCCTCACCATTGTTGAAATGACAAAGGGAACTTGGCACAAAAACCTATTCAGCCTCCTTGAACCAAACAAGTATATAAAGCAAAAGATAAAGTGGTTGATAACTCTTCTTTGGTTTCCTCTATTCTTCCCCTTCAGAAGTAGACAAACCTATGATGACTCAATCCGCTCTTACACCTCAACAACTACAAAACCAAATTAAACGGAACTGTGGTGCTAGGGAATGAAGGCGTTGTCGTCGTCTCCTTTCTTGTCAATATTTCCTAATAGACAATAAAGAAAATCAACCTATACCCTTGATAGAAGTAATAGATGATCACCTTCCCTCTCCTAAGCAACCACACGATAATCCTATACCACCATCACAACAAAACAAACATATTCAATAGCCAACATGTTTGATACATCCATCCTTAGAAATCACCCTTCATCCTCCCATCGTTATTAATCTTGATGATGACAATTATGATGGGATGATTTCTAAAATAGACAAAGAAACACACAATGATTTAAACTCTTTATTTTCATCTACAATGAGCTTAAATGATAAATCCTGTCTACCAAGTGAAGAACTTAGTACAACCCTTAGTTCATAACTTGCAATTCCTCCTTTGGATAGTCAACCGCCTTCACATTACACTAAACATGATTGGGAGACAAATGACTTGCTAGATGGTTGACTTGCCTTTGCATAGCTAGGATTTTTTCTTTCTCTTCTTTCTTTTTATGTGCATATCATGTTCCCCTTGTATCGTGTTTTTGATGTTTCCTTCTCTTTGTACACTTCTTCTATGTGTATCTCTATTCTTCTAATTGTTGTTCCTTATACTATTCACTTTTGTTTTTTGTTTTCCCTTTGGGAATGATGCAAAGCATTGAGACACCCTATGTATCTTCCATGTTGACTAAAAACCCCTTTTCCTTTCCCTTTTTACTTTTTATTTTCTTGTGTTTTCCTTTGGGGTTGATGCAAGGCATTGAGACCGAAATGTCTCCTTCATGTTGACCCAAAGCTTTTTCACTTTCATTTTATTTTTTCTTTTTGCTTTTGTTTTCCCTTTGGGGATGATGCAAAGCATTGAGACTGCAATGTCTCTTCCATGTTGACTCAAAAAGAAATTTATTTTCCTTTGTTTTCACTCTCTTTGTGTCATTCTTCTAGTTCTATTCACTTTTGGGAATGATGACAGTTATGAGCTCTTTCATAAAAACACTATAGTAATGAACATACTAACCTCAAATCCATAGATCCCTTATGAGTGTGGTGTGATTTCTTTTCTGGGGGGAAACTCCCTTCTTTCCTTTTCATCTTCCTTCACATGACATAGCTTAACTTTGAAACATATGACTTGGCATACAACTTTCCAAGTTAGATCTCATGTCTCGCTTTCTTCCTCTTCTTTACTTTCAAGTAATTTCTCATAGAACGATGTGTAGCAATTCCTTTAAAAGTGGGGGGCATTCATTACCATTATTTCATTTGCATTCTTGGTTCCTAGTGAAGCCTTGTCATTTATGTGATGTGTTTGTCACTTTGTGGATGTCATTGGGTGTGATGTCCTTCATAAGTATTATCTAGCGTAGCATATTGCATTCCTCTTGGTGGACTAATGCGGCGGACTGCATCCCCTAAGTTGTGAATATACTATTCTTTGATTGGTCGTCTCTTCAAGACATTAGACACAATGTTCCATAAGTGACTAACCTTGCATGAACTAAACAAGACTCCTTTGAACATATTGCACATAATATTTTTACATATTGCATTCTCATTTGGACGCCTTGCATAACACAACTTGCATTCCTATGGTGCCATCCTATTTTGTTTATCTTATGAAACCTAAACCAACATTTGTATTTTTTTTGTCTTTGTGGCACCTTGTTAAAGTTATCAAATGGGTATAGCTTTGGCATGGTTGAGCAGGAAGCCCACCTAGTGGCATGAATTTTCCCCACAGCCACTTTTGTATTTGTGAGTGCATACCAAATAGCATATGTATCTTACTTTTTGGGCTTTCTCGCCCCATGAACAACTAGTTTTTTGGCCCCATAGTGAGTACACATTTATTTTTCAAACAAATAACCTAGATCTCTTTTCACAACTAGTTGGATTGATGATCGAAGCTTCACTCAATTCTTCTCAACACTTGTGTGATCCTTTGTTCTTATGTTAGGTCTATCATGGGATATTCATCATGCGAGCTTGATCATCCCTTTTGTTTGTTGCATTCCATCTTGCTAATGTAAGTGCATTTGAACCCTCTTCTCCAACCCTCTTCTCAATGTTCATCACTACTTTAGTGTAAGATTGTGAAGTTTTGTAAGATATTTCTACATTCTTCTAGACTCTATTTAATGCAATTCACCTAAAAACCACCTTTTCTCTCCTTAACAAGTCCTATTTTGAAGTGTTGTAAAGTCTCGTAACAAGATTTCATGCTTTTCTAGGCATATTTTCACTATTTACACCCTTCTCATGCTCTATTTTGTCTCTTTATGCCCTCATATGCTTATATTAATTATATTTTTGGGTCTTATCCCAATAAACAACATTAAACACAACATTATTTCTGACACTTGGTTTTAGGTCCTAGGTGGGAACCATTCACCAAGGGTGGTGAATGAGTCCCCCTTGGCCCCAAATTCAAAATATTTCAAAATCTCTTTTGATATTTTACTCAAATTTACTTCATGTTGACCTGTGATGAGGTATGAATAGATAGTAAGGCATAAGATTTGTATAAATAAGTGATTTTCACTTCATTTTACATCTATACAATCAATTCATTCAAGCATTCAATCTCCTAATTCATTAAAGCAATCAAGAATTTTGCATCATCAATTCAAGCATTTTCAAGCACTTTGGAGTAGCCATTGACATCAATTTAGATTTGCATGCTCAAGGACATTGGTAAGTTTGTAACACTTGCATGTTATTCATTTTTCATTTCCTTTTTACAATGGTGAAGAACAAATCAGATGAATGCTCTAAACTTGAACAGGAGGTAGTAAGCTTGAGAGTGGAACTAGAGAAGAAAAAACTCTGTGAGAATAATTTCATATTTAACTCTAACAAGCTTGAAGAATTACTTGTTGGATAGAAACCAAATAAAGACAAAGGTGGCTTGGGAAATGAAATAGGTGAAATTTCAAAGGACAATCAAAAGACTCAATACAAAGGGAAGCAGAAAAGAAATTCAAGAAATATTACAAAGAGACTGCTTGTGGGATAGCCTAATGCACAAAGGTATCCATCTTTCAATGGTATTTTCTTTTTCTGTAATAAATATGGTCACAAGGCAATAGAAAGCAGGATTAGGATGAATCGGTTTCCTGGTTCTTTCTCTGAACAATGTTTTTCATGCAAAAATATTGGATATAAAGCTACTAAATGTAGACCTCAGGTGGGAATGATCAGTCGAGTGATGATGAATAGGTTTAATGGAGGAAAAATGAATCAATCCTTTAATGGCTATTACTATACCTACAAAAAAGTTGGACACAAAGCAAATCAATCTAGATCAAGTAATGAAGGTTAGACTAATCAGAAAGGTGTTGTCTGCTATAATTGCAACAAACCTAGACATATCTCAAAGGTTTGCAGAAGTAAGAAGGGAAAAAAGTCTACTCTGGTAGAGAAGAATGAACCAGTAAAGAAGATCAATAAAGAAGAGATGAAGCAAAAATGAATAAGATATGGAGGAATAAAGAAGAACCTAAAACTGTTGATGTGTCTATGCCCTCATCCGGTACAAACAATTCCTCAGGAACTAGATTAAGCATGGTCTTAGGGGGAGCATTATTGGAAAACTTTAAAAGAACCCTAGATGAATGGTGTGTCAGAGGTTGGCATGAGGATTTATTGTGAAGAATGAATAAACAAAATATTTGAAAAATAAACTAGAAGAAATAATGTTGTCATGCTAATTTACAGATCGAATTAGGGTTTTTTGTGTTTAGAAGAATGGTTTTATTAGATTTTGATGTCTACCACATTTAATGTGAATCAGGTAAAATCGGTGGTATATAAGGTAAAATTTGTAAGTCTTTTTTTATCACTTGAAGAGTTTGAAAGGAGCCTTCGAGCAATTTCAAAGTGATCTAAAGAAATTCTGAAGTAAATCATTACAGATACTCAGGAATTATTTCTTAGTTTACAAAGGGGAAGAAGGAAAAAGGAATAAGTTTTGACTAAACAAAATAAATTCATAAATATCACGACAATGGATAGAGGATCAAGTGGCGTCATTCAACTGAAGTTGAATGGAGTTGAATTGGAAGAATTTGATCATAGGAAAATAAAGGAAATGGAACAACGACTGAAGGAGAATGAGTTGAAAATTTCAGAAGGAGAATCAAAGAAATATTTGACATCTAGAGGTATTGTCTCTGGTGGTTGATAGTTGTTGACAATTTCAGAAGCATAATTGAAGTCATTGAAGCTGAGATGAATAGTAGTGGAAAGAACTTTGTTTTCTTCAAAGACAGTGATGGAAAACAAAGAATAAGAGTTGGTGAATTGCAAGTTGAGTTTTTGACTACTCAAAGGCAAAGAGAAGATATGTTTAAAACCTTCTGATTGGTTAAGGAAGTTGTTGAGGTCTGGTTGGATCATCTCTCTAGAATTCTCTCTGATGCAGAAAATTGTGAATGACTGTGTTTGTCTTCTGATTAGAAATCCTCCTTTACATAGTTATCTTTATTGGAAGGTATGAGTACAATAACGAATTCAATTGTGCTTTCTTGGAAAATGATTCTTCTGGTCATAAGAGAGAGGTACAAGAAAATCTTTCATGTAAAAAGTGTCATCCTCATTTGAATGTTTTAGGAAACTGGAATTTATGTGTATATAAAAGGTTATCATATACATATGTTTACATCCTACCTTTTGGCCACCCTTTGCTATTGATGTCAAAGGGTGAGAGATTTATGTGGAGAACTAAGGTGATAGGAGGAGAGAATGTTGTATTTTGTAAATTTTGGCACATGTTGCCACCAATGACAAAGGGGGAGATTGTTGAAAGAATGAAGAAGAATGACTATCTCTACACTTTTGGGTTGTCATTGATGTCACCATGGGGTAAAAGCACAAAGTTGTGTCACACTTTATAAAGTAAATAACCAACAGTGATCTAACTTTTAAACTTGAATCACTAAAAAGTGGCATATATGTTTCGAATGTTGAAATGATGTAAACTAGTAAAATATGTATTTTTAGTATATTTTATGATTGTATTTATATATATATATATATATATATATATATAAATATTTTTTAAGAAATTAACACTATGATTTAGTTGATAAAATACAAAAAAATGAAGTTGCATGAGACGTCAAACTTTTAATAGTAATTTATTTTTCTTTCAATTTTTTTGTGTGTATTTATAACTTCAAATTTTAGTGCATGGATACATTTTTTTCCAATTTTGATAAATAAATATTTTTAAATAAATATTAAAATGTGTGTGAATCAAGAAATGAATGTTTCATCATACGTCAACTTTCATATTAAATATTTATCTAAAATGGAAAAAAAATTATACCATCTTGAAATAGACTCTTATATCTAGTACATCATATTTTTTTTAGCTTTTTAAAATAATTTTTAGTATTTTTCCTTGGCATGGTAATCAACCTAATATTTTGTGTCGATAATCTAATTTTAGGAAAATTAAAAAATAAAATATAGATAATAATTAAACTATTAAAATAAATATATTTTTGCAAACTACACTTATGGATCTACAAAAGGGTAATTTTATATTTAAAAAAAAATGTTATTTACATTAGTAGGATTTATTGAAACCTCAATTTTTTCAATTAATTTTATTTTTTTGGTAAATTGGACTCAAAGTGGTGCTCCATATATTTTTAGCCAACAATTTTACTTGAGAAAGTTGTGGAAGTATCTAACTTAGCTAGAATGAATCTTACTAGATTATATGTTTGACCAAAATTGATTTTTAGTTAGAAATACTTAAATTAAGTTGTGTTGATAAGTTGGTTGAAAGTGTGACACAAATTTTTGCTTTTACTCCATGTTATATAGGTTGTGATTGCAAGTCTATGTCAACGCTTGATCCATTATTTTGGTCCAATATCTGAACCGGTATACAAGCTACACCCTCTGGTATTTTAGTCGGCAATCCTCTATGGTTGATAGTTGTTGCTTGCAGTTTTGGGAAATAGTTTATGGATGTTGAAAGCATGTATGTTCAAAGTATATGATGCTCTGGTTCTCGTACGATGTATTAGCATTATTCTATTGATTAATTTTTGTAATTAAGTCTATTTCTAGCCAACTTCATGAATAAGTTGTGATATGGTGAATCAATTTATGTTATGCAGATATATGTGTGACCTATCTTATGTCTATGTTGACACGATAAAGTATGCTACACATTTTGGTTTATTGGTTGGAAATATTTTGGAAATACTCAAAGCTGATAATTAGTAATTTTGGTAAATAAGGAGATGCATCTAATTAGGATGACCTAATTGATGCTTGTAGATGGATTGACTATGTATGTTGAAAGTTTTTGAAGATTGAGAGATCAATGAGGTAGTTGTGAATGCAAAGGAGAAGAAGTGTGAATATGATGAAGTGTTTCAATTCAGTTTAATTATCATCACTAAAACTATATCATCACTTATTAGGTGCACTCTTTTCAGTACATTTTGGCTGTGAAGCCAATTTTTGTTTTCTCATCTTTTTGTAGGCAGTGAGCCTTCTTGTAAGAAATGAACTTTTGTATCTAGACAATGAGTCCTATTCTAGGCAATGAGCCCTTGGTAGTGATCCTTATATATTTAGTTTTGGAGCTACTTTATATTTTGATTTAATCCTCACTATGGTTTTTCCCTCATTGGGGTTTCCATGTAAAATCTAATGTTCCTTGTGTTGATTTTTCTTTCTGATATCTACATTTTATGTTCATACTTAATAGAAAGAACAGTGTGCTTGTGAAGTTAATAAGTATTGAAGTTTTAATTTTAATTTTGGTGACAATTGATTCACCTCCTCTTAGTTATCGTGTGTCCTTCTAACACTTCAAGCTTTTTGGGGTTCATCACCAAGCAAATGCTTGGAAAAGATACTTTAACATTCAACTCACAAAACCTAGTAATGCAAGCCAAATAATGAGTACAAATGATAAAATTAAGCTACAAGTTAGGGTATGTGTACCTAGGAAGTCTGGAAATGTAAAAATGTTGTCAAAAAGTGTTATGAAGGACTAAGATGCCCTAGATGGTGTCTTAGTCCCAAGGCTCAAATCTCGGGGCATAGACATGAAAAAGGGGCCCATTTAAGATGCATTTGAAATCTAGGTCCCAAGACCTTTGGGGGAAAAAGATGCCCTAGGTGGCATTTTAGTCCTAGTCCAAAAATTAGGGACACAGACAAAACATTAAATTACCATTTATCATTTGATATTTGTCAGGATTCACCATAAAAAGATATAATTCATAGGGCTTGTGGATGCAAAATAGGAGAAATTAAGCCATAAATAAGCATAAATAAAGCAAGGTGGGCCCAAACAAGTGTGAAAATGCAAGGGTATGCATTTTACTACACTACAAGTGTATGCAAGCTCAGATTGGTTACATTACTAGTTAACTAAACAACACCTTCTCCTGAGTGATACTTCCCCTCAACCCAAAGGAATTGAACATATACAGGTCTACAACCACTAACACATGCACATGAAAATCATTCGTTCACAAAATATACAATATACATAGTACATCTCCAAAGTTAGAATATCAATTCAATATTCATCTAATCACATAAATGCATTCCTTTATATAACATTAAATGAGATGATATTCATTCATAAAGAACTGATAACAAAGTGCAAGTATAATTTATTCATCCATTATTTACATTCACATTTACCCTACATAGTAATAGTAAATAGTAATTACACAATTGGGGTGTAAAAGATTCTACTTCCATGATCCCCAATACTTCATCCAAGTGTTTCAAATGATCTTCCCATTTCTTTCTATATATGAGGATTTCATCAAAGAATATGAGAAAAAAATTTGTAGCTTGTTATTGAATATATGGTTCATACTAGACTGAAATGTGGCTAGGAATTGGTCAAGCCAAAAGACATGACCAAAAAATCATAATGACCATAGTGAAAATGAAAGGCGGTCTTACGGATGTCCTATTCATAAACTCCCATTTAATATTACCTCAATCTTGAGTCTATTTTTGAGAAATATATTGCACCATGTAATTCATCCACTAATTCATCAATCTACGGGATTGGATACCATTTTTTGATCATTTTCTTATTTAATACTCAATATTCAATGTACATTCATAGAGTTCCATCCTTTTTCTTAACTAATACCATGAAAGATGCTAATGGACTAGAGCTAGGTCTTATATCACCCATTTCTAGTAATTCCTTGATGCACTTCCTTTCATCCTTAAAATTTTTGGTATGTTGATATGGCATGGTGATAACTGGATTGACAGCTTCTTTTAATTCAATAGTTTTTTCAAATCCTCTATGAGGTGGTCTCCCTGGTGGCATATCCCCAAAAATAAGACTATGCTTATCTAGGATGGCTTGTCTTGTCACTTGATGATTTGGGAAGGATAATAAATTATGCAGCCAAAGCTATATCTCCATGCCTAAATATGCTTTCTATCCTTTTTGGTTGAAACAACTCAGGGAGCTCCATCAGATAGTCCCTTAAATACCACCTTCTTACCATCCACCTTCAACTTAAACTCCATAGTTTAAACGTTGTGTGAATACTTGCCAATGGGCATCATCCATGGGATTTTAATTATAGCGTTGGTATCACCCAACTTTACAACTTAGAAGTCATCGGTGACGATGTAGTCACCATTTATAATCTTTAGTTTTGGTACCTTATATTGAACAAGATATTTGGTAGCCATCCACCATCATCAAATTAAACCCTTCATTCTCAACTATTTCTAGCTCTTTCTTGGTGACTAATGCTGAATCAATAAAGTTGTGAGTGGCTCCACTCTCAATCAGCATCATTATCTTTTTTCCTTGCACTACCTCACAAAATTTAAATGAATTGAATCTTGGAGTTCTAGTCATAGTGGAAATTATACCATCCTTCCTTTATTAAGGTAGATATTTTTTTTTTCTCTTGGTGTTTCTTCCTCTACTTCCTCTTGCTAACTTCTTACATCAGATTTATCTTCTTACTAACTGTTGGTCATGACTTCTATGTAATTGACCTTTCCTTTTCCAAGGCATCTATACCCTAGTTTCCAAGGTTCTTTGCAAGTAAATAAAAGTTTCTTCCTTCTTAACTCTTCCCTAATTTCTTCATCCATTCTCTTTTTGGCCATTCCCTTGAGATATGTTGTGCTATTTTTTCCTTTTGGAATGGAGCCCCTTAGATGTTATATTGTTTTTTTTAGCACTAGAATCTAGATCCCTAACCTTCTTAATGGCTTCTTGAAGTGACTAGGGTTGATGGCTTTTACCCAACCCCTTAAAGGGTCCATTTGGCCATCCATGAATATGGCAAGAAATATTATCTCAAAGATGTCGGTGAGAAACACTCAAACCCTTTGAAATTAGAAAATATATTTTTCAATAGTTCCACATTGCCTTAGTTGTTCCAAATCCTTAAAGTGGAGCTCTAGGTCCTTTTTTTCAAATCTCCCTATTAGTTTCTCTATGAATTTAGGACACATATGAAGTGATTTGTTCATAGCCCAAAGTGATCATGTCATGATACCACCATTCATGAGCCACACTATTTAGATGTAAGGTGACATATTTGATTGCTTCACTCTCTAGCATGGGATTGAGTTGGAAGTATGTATCAAATTTTTGGAACCACGACCATGGTGTGGTATTTCCTAAACCATCAAAGTATGGCAAGCTAATTTTACCAATTTTCCTCCTTAGATCATTATTATGGTCTCAATTACCTTTGTTAGGTAAAATTTTCATCCTTAGGTCCATGTACTCTTTTAGGGATATATGTGTTTGCAATCATCCATCTATACAATCTTGGTGGAATTGATCTTGTAACTCTGCAAATGTTAGTTTGTTTCCTCCTTGTAGATAAATTCTAGGTGGGAAGGTAAGTATCATAGGTCTAGAACTAGTTGTAGGAGCATGATTATTTGGAGTTCTATTATTGCTTTAATTTTCGTCAATTCCTCTACTATTACCAATTTTGTTACTCTTGTTTGTATTTATCATTATTTGAGACAATGAGTCCAACAATTGTGCCATCCACTATTGAGTAACCCTTTGTTTCGCCATGACTTGGTCAATATGATTGTTAATGTCTTTGTCTCCCATATTATCATCTCCTTATTCACTACTTCTATATTTAGAACTATTGTGGATGCCTAAGATGTTGGAGGTTGATCTTCCTTTTGGATGTCAAATAGGTTCCCACTATTTTCTTATCTCCCTATTGTAGTATCTCCTTTCCCTTTCAGTTATCCAACTTCATAGGTTGGCAGGTTTGACAAGCTCTAATGCCACTTATAATATCTCCTTATAGAACTTCTTAACTTAATTTTTTCTTTATTATTATAAGTCAAAATGTCAAAATAGGTCAAGAATAAATAACTCCTAGTGATATATTTTAATATACTAAGAGGAAACTTCAATGGTTAATGATTATTTGATTTTTTTATAGAAAGTAATAGATAATATGCTAGTAAGAATGAAGCTGCTATATGATATAAATTCTAAAATGAAATCTATAATGATAACTGATTAAAAAAATGGGATATAGACATCACAACATGGTCGTTGTTTCAAATTTTATTATATTATTTTATGCATATGACTATCTATTTTATTGATATCTAACCTAATCACTATTTCTAAATTAAGTCCTTCAATTTATGTTATTTAGTCCTTAGCTCGACTTAACTCAAAATTCACCTAATTATCACACTATGCTTCAAATAGCGTTGTAACAAGTTGTGTTTCCCTCTAGTGCATCCTTGATTTAAGGAATAAACACTAACATTGTTTTCCAAAAATGTGAACTCCCTCCTTTGGAAGTGCAAAAAAAAAAATGATGCTTTCATGATCATAGCTAAATGTAATACGATAGGGAAAAAATGAACCTTTGTTAACAATGGCTCAGCCTTAAGTGTGTGTAGTGTAAACCTTTTGGATAAGCTTGGTGTTGATAAATCAAAATCCTAATCTATCTCTTTCTCTATTAATGGCTTTGATAATGTGTGAAAACAACCGCTTGTTGTAATCACTTTACCTATTAAAGCTGGAAAGGCCACATTACAAACACCAATCAATGTTATGACTCATGATTGATTTCATATAATCTTCTTTTAGACAGAACATGAATTCATGCAATGAATGGGGTGCCTTCCACTCTTCATAAAATGAAGTATGTCTATAACAACAAAGTGTACACACTTGAAGCTAACCCTGAACCACACAATTGTTTGAAAATTGACAAAGATGAAGAGAACTCTTTAAACACATTGACACCAACTACACAAGTATAACCCATGCAAGAACAACAAAAAGATAGATTTCCTAAACCCTTCACACAGATCTCACTAGATGATTTTCAATCATTGAATTTTGAACCAGCATTCATGGGAGAATACAAGATCATAAACAAAGATTCAGATAAGGGAAAAGAAAAAGTGGTAATGTCAACACAAAACTCAGAAGACCCTTCGAAAGCATCCACATCAACCACTTTAGAAGAAAAAGAAAATTCTGCAACAAAATTTGATGAACTTAATTATGAGCAACCACCAAATCCAAAACAAATCAAGAATATTTATGGAAAAGGTTACGAAATGATGAAACAACTTGGATATAGTGGAAAAGGATGCGGTGCTAGAGAACAAGGTATTTGTGTTCCTATAGAGCCTAACATGCAAGAAACAACTTGTGATCTTGGTTATTGCCCTTTGATTGAAATAAAACCATCAAACAAGCCTTCACTCACTATTAACACTCTAACAAAATATTCCTCTAAACCAACTTTGATAGTAGTACATCTTGAACTGATGGACACTAGTGGTCTTCATTGTTATCACTTGCAAGAAACAAAGAAATATTCACTTAATGTCAATGTCATTGTTGGAAATTAGGATTGTGCCCTTAGCCAAGTTATACTTTCCTATCCTATTGCAACATGGAAACACTCTCTGATTTGTGGGTAAATCAATGAGTGAGAGTCAATCTCCAAAGCAGGTGGGTTCCCTCTAGTAAACCATCTAACCTAAAGACTTTCAAGGGAAAGGGAAGGGAACAAAACTGAAAAGTAAACCCTACAACCTAAGATGATAACTAGAAATTTAGTGGCCTTGACAACTTTATACTCACAACAATCTTGTTTACAGCTTTGATTCTTAAAATTCCACCCTAAAACTACCTAATTCAACAGTAATTTATACAAAGGATCACTAATGGAACACAAAATGCAACCTTAATTAGAATAGACTTCTAAAAAAAAATTCAAAAAACCAAGACCTAAAGAGGATTCAACTCTTGATCATAGTCAACATCAATTGATATTGTAAAATTTAGACAAGAAAATGGGAAGGAGAAGCCTATTGTTTTTATTGAAAAATGAAGGAGTACAAGATCAAGGTCTGATTCAAAAAAGTTTACAAGTCTCTCTTTAGTGAATATGAGAGCAAGAAATAGAATTCTAAATCCCTAAGAAAATTAAAATTTCTCTAACTTATAGCCTTCAAGTGACATCAATGGTGAGAATAGAAAAATCAGCTTCATTTGCATCTTAGAATGGCAATTTTTCCCATTTTCTAGCTCAATGAAAAAGCCTAAAAAATAGTGCCATAACCTACTCCGAACTCCATCAAAAAGATGGAAACTTTCAATCTCCAAAGGGTCCATCCAAAAATAATCAAAATCAAGTGCAAACAGCTCAAGAATAGAAAATCCAGTTTGTCATCTCTTTTCCAAATCCACCCAAGAACTCTAACTCAAGATAGAAACTTTCAATGACAACTCAAGTACTGCTTTAGATAACAATTAATTAAGAAATTCATAAGAATATTACTTAATTAATGTTTTAAAATTTTTAGTTTTAGAAATAGAAATCCCTGTTACATTCCCCTTTGATGCCACCTTGACTTCAGTTTGATCTTAAATTATATTCTAATTTTACAATTCTGGATAAAATTCCATACTTTGCAAAATAAAAATATTAAAGACAAGGCCCTTATTTATTTTTATTTTCTATGAGAAATCATAAAAACTAATTTCATGCACATGTTATGTTTACTCCATAGTCAAAGAGGGAAACCTAGGGTGCTCAAAACATAGACAAAATTATGAGACCTAAGGTTATAAACTTGATTTTTATGTAAGACGCGAAATATTTCTAAGGCACAAGGAAGACTCACCCTAGAATGAAAGGGCCAAATCATATATGATTTTCTCTAAAAATCAAAGAAAATAAATAAGGCTAGGATCGATCTAGCATGACCACTCATAAGGCAATGAACAAGGTATTAATATGGCATTTGATTTTGAAAAAGAATGTGATTAAAATCACATTTGAATTAAGCACATGGGAAAACCCTAACACCAAACCTGACCCCTATCTCACATTTTGAACATCATTTCACTTGGAAACTTGGGAGAAAATAGAGCTCTACATTTAGCCACCATGGAGAACTAGGGTTTGAGCTAGAAACTCCACCATTCGAGCTACTTTCATGTCAATTTCTAATGGATTTCCCTCTACATTCTATGGTGAGTTGTATAGTTTGCATTTTGGTATCTTTTAACTCCATTTGAATGAGAAACTAGGCCTATAAACCATGGCCATGACTAGTTTTTCGATGCATTATATGTGTTTTATGTCTCTATTGCTTCTTTTCTTTGCTTGGATGCCATGAGAGAGCTTTGGAAAAACATTTGGTGAAGGCTTGGTCATGGGCTTGGACTGGTTTTTTCACTCCCAACCATGGTAAGCTCCATTTCTTTCTATAATTTGTGTATTTATTTCTATAAGAGGCTCAATTTGAGATAACTCAACAAGAACAAGATAATCATGAATATTTTTCTAAGTTTGGCCATTGTTCGGGCTGCAGCTTCACCATATACATTACTATTGTTTCTGTAAAAAAAATCTTTTATGGGCCCGACCCATGATGTAGAAATGAATAACATTTGTAAAGAAGATAGGTCAAGGGAAAATGTGTATTTTGTCATTGTTTCCAAAATCTTGCAAACCCTCCATGTTTGTAGCCATTAGCTTTAATATCCCCATTTTCTGAGAGCTCATGAGCTCAAAACATTGTTGTTTCTCTGGAATAATTTGCATTTTAAATACAAAACCCCAAGTGGGTTTTCTTTGTGGAGAAAGAGAACCTCCTCTCAAGCCACGGCCATAAGAGTACAAGCTAGGGTTTAAATGTATTTTATCTCTCACACATTCCTTTGAATTTGTAAAAAATTATATTATTTCATTTTTAGGGTTTGCAACCCATCATGGCAGTGACCATTAGCTTTAATAACTTTATTTTTCTGAGTTACACCTCTAGTAATGAGCTCGAAACATATAGATTTACCTCTATATTTGTGTTTAGAACACAATACCCTAAATGGGTATCACTATTTGTGAAATAAATTTACTCTCATCCTATGGCCATGAGAGTCTAGTTGGTTCATCTACATTGTTATATGAGTTTGAACTACACCAATTATTTCTCTATTTTTGCAAGTTCACAATGCAAACCTCTTAAAAGTTCAAAACTGGACACTATCGCACTTGTCTCCATTTTGAAACCCTATCTCATTATAGCATAAGCTTACATTCTGGAAAGAGGAAAAATGATTTTATTCTCCATTCTCATTGATTATGGCTATCACTGTAGCTTCACTGAACAATTTTTCTTAGTGGAAAAAGCTATTTCCTTTGTACTATTTGTAATCTCTCCTTTCATTGCACACACTATTAGCAATCTCTTGCTTTCTATTTGCTTGAAGTTCATATATAAAATGAAGCTCAACCTGCTTTGATACTTTTTAGTTACTTATCAAAACATTATTTCTAGCATGAGTTGTAATGACAATTGCACACACTTGCACACATAGAACTCAACTTACTCTCAAATGCACTGTAAATTGATGCTTTCATTTCACTTACTTGTAAGTCTACACTTAGCCATCATGGTATTTTATGTATATCATTTGTTTTTTGCTGCCATCCATTCCATTCACTTGAATACTTCATGAAATGTATCTCAAGCTCTTACTTTATCACAACTTCATGTGGCACTGCAATGAAATGGCTTTTGTAGCATCAATTATTTTGGAACCAGCCTTTAGTTTCTTGTATTCCATTGACATCAGCAATGCTTCTTTTTCCTTTACTTATTTAATTTCATGCTTTACTTGTAGCCACTTACAATTCTATTTCTAAATGGAGACAACCTTTCTTCTATACTCTTCATGCATTTTTATCTCTCTTAGGAAACAACAGTTGATGAGACCATTCTTTGCATAGAATATTTTGAAATACAACACCATGTGATGAAGGTGTTTTGAAGCTTCCCAAAAAATTTTAGTTACTATTGTTGATTTGTGAAAAATGCATTATGTATTCCTATACACTATCTCATTCCATGATGATTTACTTCTCATGATGATCGAATTGAGTAATTGATCATCTATGATCTTCAATTCATTGCATTTTCAGCCTTGATTGTCCTAGATGATCACTTGCTTGAGCTCTTATGACACTTTTGATGCACTCCTTCAGATACATATCTCTTTTGAGCAATAATAAATTCTTTCCTTTCTTGATTCCCCTCTATTGAATGCTAAGGGGTAGCATGTGGAGCTCAACCCTTGTGAGACCCTGTTTTACACCACACCCTTTAAAATTTTCAAAATAGATCAACAACATGTATTTTCCTATACATGCACAAGAAAAAAATAATCTTAGATTGAAACAATAAATTTAGAGGGTATGTATAGGATCATCATGAAAAAATAGGCCCTTAAGTGACAAAAAATTCAAAAAAAATAGAGTTTAGAAACTTGATGTAAAAATTTGAATAAGTTCTCTATATTATTTTTAAAATATTTAAGAATAGAATCTATAGAAAATTAAATGTAGTTTCTAAACTACTAGGGTTTTAAAAGAAAAAGACTATTTAATGAAAATTCAAAATTTCAATATAGTAGTATAAATTTGAAAAAAATAAATAGGTGTCTGTCACCCTAACCACAATAAAATAGCAATATTTAATTAAAATATTATAGATATAAATAGAGACTCATGTCTGGATGCGATGTATTTTTTGTATCTTTTTTCCAAGTAAATAATTAATTATACTTTTTTTATACAACTTTTGAAAAATATAAAAATCCATATAAACAACCTTAACTTGGTCAAAAATTCATGAAAACAATTTTTGTTATCCTATAGTATCAGAGCATAGAATGTGACACACATTTCAGATTCAAAAATGTGATACCATTGACTATAGATTTTTTTCAATCACCTATCAATCGGACTTAGTCATAATTCAAATAGAAAATAATAATAATTATTTATTAAATTCGGTAAATCAAAATTTATAATGATGGAAAGTTGAGAATCTCCATTAAAAACCCTTTTCATTTCATCAATTTTGGGTAAAAAAATTCATCAGCCACATACCCTACACATACCCATCATATCACCACTTTTGGCCCACCATGATCCTGCACATACCCCAGAAGTTTCTTATGATGTTTCCTCCTTGGAATTCTCTTGCAATCTTCTTGTCTTTTCTCAATTGATTCAATGCATCATAAATAGTATTCTACATTACTATTGATAGATCATGTAGGAGGATTCATAACTCAAGCTCTAATAAATATTTTATCCACTTGCAGGTTCACTTGGAGGACTGGAGTAGAGAGGAATGCACAACACTGAAGGCAACTCAAAAACAAGCTTAGGAAATGATGGCTATGTTCCCTCTTATTTTCTCTTTTCTCTTTTTAATAATCTTCAGTAGCATAGTGTACTCTTTATGATCCATTGTTTCAGCTATACTCCCATAGCTTGTGTGGGACACTTGATTCTCATTTTACCCCAATGAATACAAAACAACATTTTGTACAATTATTTTTCAATTTTGAACTTCTCTTTGAAACAAATGTATGAAACATTGCATAATGAACAACTTAATACATAATGAAGTACTTTCTTTTATATTTCTTGCAATATTTAATGCTACAAATGATGAATGGAAAACTAAAACACATTGCATTTTATTTTAAACTCAAAACTAAAAACATACAATGGTTTAAACAACTATAGTAGAAATAACTAAAAAAATTCACCTTAAAATGAATTTTGAATAAACTAGTTATGTCAATTTGAGTTGTGGTGAAAAATTGATAACATTTTTGGAAACCTCTACTAGATGCTTTCCTGCTAAGAATTAGTCCAGTTGTCTTATTTAGATCCTTTGGGCATGGAGTCAATTCTTCCCTTCTAAAACTCAATAGTTCTGAAAAATCTGAAATTTGCAACACCAAACAACAACAAAAACCAAAAAAAACAAACAGAAGTGAACCTACAAGGCTCTGGTGGCTAGAAAATAATGTGCAGAAGCACTTATGGAAAAGAAACTACTGAAATAAAAAGTGTTCCAAGCACTTATTAGTAGCAACTACTCTACTATAGTACAAGGGTAGAACTTAGAACCTCAGAAACAATGTTTTAAATGGATCCCATTGACTGGGATTGGACGTACTTCTCTGCTTAACCTTAAGAGTTGAAATGAATTATGCTCTTTACATTTCGTTATTACATATGGGCCCTCCCAAATTGCATCAAATTTGGAGTGTATCCTAGGTTTATTCTTTTTTTCATCCCATTTGAGCACGAAATCTCCAACAACAAATTCTTTGAACTTTTCTTCACATAATTATCTTATCATGTTATCATTCAGTTCTTCATTCAACTGAAATTTAGCTTTCTAGGATAAGATTTTGTCCAAGTAATTTTCATAGAATTTTTGTTCACTAGTAGACATTGACCCCATTGTGGTCATTCTCCTTTGAACTTCAACATCAAAATTGGGCATTCCTTCTAACCATTCGATTGGAAGTTGTGACTCAATAATGATTGCATCTTCACAATTTTTAGTAGGGAACTCAAAATCTTGTAGAAATGAATTTTCTTTAGTTACAAGGTCTTCCCTCTTGAAGTAGTTTTCAATGGCCCTACTTCAAAGACCTCCCCTTGACCCAAGGTTTGATCATCAAACTGCATCTCCATCCATTCTTAATCAACCTCTCCATATTCTTTGGGGCTTTCTTCATTATTTGAATCTTCATTTTCAAAAAGTAATTTCATCCATTCTTGAATAGATGTTTCATCTTTTCTAAGGTCCTTCTCCTGATCTAAAACTTGACCTTCAAAGAGTAGATCCTTCTATTCTTTAACTACCTCCTCATCCTTGAGGAACCTTGTGTCACCAACCAAATGTTGACCTTGGCCTTTAACCAAGTTAGAGATTGTTGTATTAGACTCATGGATTATGTAAATCCCTGACCTTTCCTCCTTGGTTTGACTGAAAGGATCAAGCTCATGATATTGGGTAGTACTCTTATCCAAATTATCTTCTTTGTTGGGTGTGTTGGGGTCTGCAATCATGGGTTGATTCTCCAGTCCATTTTTGGAGTACATGTTAGCATTTACTGGCCTTGGAATGTAGGGTTTGATGTGGTCTTTAGCTAATGGCTTGGACCTAATGGTCACTTTGGCGCAATATCTAGTTTTGAATAAAAGGTGAGACCAATCAGCTGATAAGAATCCTCCTAATTTGGTAGTAAAGTCTCTTAAGAGACAAAGTGCAAAATGGGGAGGCAACTCAATCACATGAACATCTTGGGAAAATGAAAAGTTGGGGAAAGCATGTAATGTGAGGGCCTGATATTTAATGATTCTTGTTGTTTGAACATCAGATCCATCTAATTGCACAACTCCTTTTGACACGGGTTCGTAAACTAAACCTAATTTATCAGCTAAGCTTTTAGGCATGATCGAGCTGCTAGCACTTGAGTCTATCATGCAGTTATGTACATGTTTATCCCATATAATAATACTTAGATAGAATGGTTGGGGTTTTAGTTCCTAACATTGCTTCCTAGCTTTGATCTCTAAGTTGTTCACAAGCACAATTCCACTCTTTTCTACATTAACAACATTTGAAGATGAAATTTTAGCCAATGCATTTTGTAAAAAACTTTTATGGCCTAGAATATACAGTGCATCCATAATGGACATGCTGATTGTAGCTTTCTCTAAATGCTCAACGACATTAAAAGACACAGTACTTACCTTTTTTTGTCCTCTCTAAAGAATTTGCACCTTCGGTTGTGCTACAGGGACAATTTGAGGTGGAATGGGATCACTTTTGTCCCTTACAACTTATTGTTGTGAATTTATAGCTTGTTGTTGTGAGTTTACAACTTGTTGTTCCACTTCAACTACTCTCCTTTTTTACTTTGTGTTTGCTTCAATAGGTGAACCTTGCTGGTTCTAACCTTGGAAATGGTTAAATCCATAGTATTCAACACTTTTCCAATTCACTAAAGTAACCTCAGAGTTGCTTGGTTGCTCCACATTCTCGCTTGGAAAATTTTATAATACAGCATAATGATTCTATACCATGAGAGCTTGATTTTCCATCCTACTCATGCACATAGCCTAGATGTGTGGTTGATTGCATGGGTAGCACCAATCATGCTCTTGATCCAAGTTGTTCTACAGTATGAGCTCTCTTGAGGGGCCAACAACATTGGGATCATCGGGCTGAAAAGGCCTTGGATTAAATCCCCTCTTATTTCCTCAGAAATCATTTTGAAATGGTGGTTGATTCTATTGTTTCTGCTTGTAAGGAGCTTGGTAAGGCCTATTTTCATGACCAACTTGCTTCTTGAGGCTCACAAATTCATTGCTAAAGGTTTTACCAAAATTTTGTAGCATATTTTTTATCTCCTAGATTTCTTTGGTTAGGTCTATAATGGAATTTTCTTAAACAACAGCTTGATAACCTATTGTTGGGACTAAAAGAACAACAACAATAGGAGGAAAATTCATGGGGGATGGGTGGTTGAATTTTGGGAAAAATAGGTGTGGGTGGTCTGGGTGCTATCTTCCCAGCTTGAATGAGATAATTTTCAGCCCTTATTATGATTTCATAGGCATTTGGACATGTAAAAACCCCCATGAATTGTATGATGATTGAGATTTCACTATTCAAGGCTTTTATGAAGAATAGAAAGGTGTGCTCAGGTGAGGGCTTGACTATCAAAGGTATCTTATCCTAGGTTCTCTGGAACCTATAATTCAAATCAGCCATATGGTCATGGGGAGCCTACTTGATGGTGCTCAACTACTCTAGCAATGAAAGGTGGTTTGAATTTTCCATGAACTATCTATGAAGACCATCACCAGGCTAGTCCCATTTTGCAATGTAATTGGCTGAGAGTCCTCTAAACCACTAAAGGTCTTTCCCCTTCAATGAAGTAGCTAGCAACTTTATAGCCACATTCTCCTCTGTCACATTGTGCACCGAACATAGTGTTGCCACATATAGGATGTGATCAATAGGGGTAGTTTGTTCTTAACCAATGAAGTATGGTAGAACTTTAAGTGTTGCTAATGGGATGTTATCATGTTGATCCAATAATAATGGGCTACTCTTGTTAAATAGTATGAAGGAAAATTGTCTCACCATAAGAGGTGCTTGAGATATTGGAGTTGGGTTCCTCTTCATGGAAACAATGGGACTAAGCTCCAGAGGTGTGGACTTCGCTCTTCTTGCTGAATCAAAGGTCCTCCTTAGTGTTTTTCCTCTCCTTATTTTTGGAGAGAGCTACAAATACTCAAAAGGTGTTGGACTAGATCTAGTCTAGATCCTTCTCATAAGTTGTTTGCACCAAATCTACAATGTAGCCATAAATTTGGAGTCGCCAAGTATATTTTGAGACCTCTATAGGAAAAAAAATTTGTTGCATATACTGAACAACAACTTACAACTTAGAAAATGACTCTAAGGACAAGACTCTAGAGTCCCACCAGGCATGCCAAAAATTGTTGGCAATCAGGATTGCACCCTTAGCCAAGTTAGACTTTCCTATCCTATTGCAATGTGTAAACTCTCTCTGATTTTTGGGTAAATCAATGAGTGAGAGTCAATCTCCAAAGTGGGTTGGTTCCCTCTAGTAAAAAATCTAATCTAAATATTTTCAAGTGAAAGGGAAAGGAAGAAAATTGAAAAGTAAACCTTGCAACCTAAGATTATTAACTAGAAATTCAGTGGTCTTGACAACTTTATACTCACAACAATCTCCTTTAAAGATTTGATTCTCATAATTCCACCCTAAAACTACCTAATTCAATAGTAATTTGTACAAAGGATCACTAATGGAATGCAAAATGCAACCTAAATTAGAATAGACTCCTGAAACAAAATTCACAAAACCAAGATATAAAGAGTATTCAGCTCTTGAATCATAGTCAACATCAATTGATATTGTAAACTTTAGACAAGAAAATGGGAAGGATAATCCTACTATTTTTATTGAAAAATGATGGAGTAAAAGCTCAAAATTTGATTCAAAGAAGTTTACAAGTCTCTCTCCAGTGAATATGAGAGTAAGAAACATAATTTTGAACCACTAAGAAATTAAAATTTCTCCAACATATAGCCTTCAAGCAACATCAATGGTGAGAATAGAAAAATCAGCTTCATCTACATCTTAGAATGGCATTTTTTCCCATTTTCGATCTCAAGGAAAAATCCTAAAAAATAGTTCCATAATCTACTCCAAACTACATCAAAATGATGGAAACTTTCCATCTCCGAAGGGTCTATCCAAAAATCCTCAAAATCAGGTGCAAACAACTCAAGAATAGAAAATCCAGATTCTCATATCTTTTCCAAATCTGCCCAAGAAATCCAACTCAAGATAAAAACTTTCAATGAATACTCAAGTACTTCTTTAGATAACAATTAATTAAGCAATTCATAAGAATATTACTTAATTAATGTTTTACAATTTGTAGTTTCAAAAATAGAAAGCCCTCTTACATTCCCCTTTAATGCCAACTTGACTTCAGTTTAATCTTAAATATTCTAATTTTGCAATTCTCGGAAAAAATTCATACTTTTCAAAATAAAAATATTAAAGACAAGACCCTTATTTAATTTTTCTATGAGAAAATCATAAAAACTAATTTCGAGAACATGTTATGGTTACTCCATAGTCAAAGAGGGAAACCTAGGGTGCTCAAAACTTAGATAAAATTATTAGACCTAAGGTTATTAACTTGATTTTTATGCAAGGCATGAAATATTTCTAAGGCACAAGGAAGACACCCTAGAATGAAAGGGCCAAAGCATATATGATTTTCTCTAAAAATCAAAGAAAATAAATAATGCTAGGCTTGACCTAGCATGACCACTCATAAGGCAAGGAACAAGTTATTAATATGGAATTTGATTTTTAAAATGAATGTGATTAAAATCACGTTTGAATCGAGCACATGGGGAGAAACCCTAACAACAAAACCAACCCCTATCTCACATTTTGAACATCATTTCACTTGGAAACTTTTGAGAAAATAAGGATTTGCATTTAGCTGCCATGGAGAACTATGGTTTGAGCTGGAAAACCCACCATTCGACCTGATTTCATGTTGATGTTTTATGCATTTACCTTTTTATTTGATGGTGACTTGTTTGTTTTCATATTGGTATCTTTTGACTCCATTCAAATGAGAAAATTGGCCTATGAGTCATGACCATGACTTGTTTTTTTATCCATTTTGTGTGTTTTATGTCTCTGTTGCTTCTTTGCTTTACTTGGCCACCATGAGAGAGCTCTAGAAAAACTTTTGGTGAAGGCTTGGTCGTTGGCTTGGACTGGTTTTTTGACTCCCATCCATGGTAAGCTTCATTTCTTTCTATACTATGTATTTATTTCTTTAAGAGCCTCAATTTGTGCTCACTCAACAAGAACAAGCTAAGCATGAATATTTTTTTGAGTTTGGCCTTTGTTTGTGCTACGGCTTCACCGTATACATTTCTCTTGTTTCTATAAAAAATAATCATTTTTGGGCTTGACCCATGATGTAGAAATGAATGGCATTTGTAAAGAAGATAGCTTAGGAGCAAACATGTGTTTTCTCTTTGTTTCCAAAATCTTTTAGACCATCCATGGCCATGGCCATTAGCTTTAATATCCTTATTTTATCA
>VDFB02323583.1:0-75360 GCA_007258455.2 Sequoia sempervirens
TATCACCCACTTCATCCAATGGGCACAAATTCATTATCACAGCAATAGAGTATTTCACTAAATGGATAGAGGAAATTCCATTGACCTATATCACTAGCAAATAGATATCAAAATTCATTTTGAATTATCTCATCTACAAGTATGGAATTCCCCAAACAATAATAATAGACAATGGAACTCCATTCAAAAATTAGGATGTTCAAGAGCTTTGTTCTCAATTTTATATCCACTATCGATTCTCCATGCCCTATTATCCCCAAGGAAACAATCAGGATGAGGCATCTAACAAAACCATACTAAAAATGCTCAAAAATACTATTAATGAAGTTGGTCATGATTGGCATTTGCAGCTAAACCCAGCCTTATGGGCTTACCGAGCCAACATTCACACACCTACTAGCACCACACCCTTTTCCTTGGTCTACAAATCAGAGGCCATCTTTCCTATTGAGGTTGAAATCCCTTCATTGCAAGTTTCATTAAAAAACATGGTCAACAACGAAGAATAAAGGGTATCTAGGCTAAATGAATTAGAACTCCTAGATGAAAGATGTTTGAGCACGTTAAACCATCTACAGGTTTATCAGAATCAGCTCAAGAAAAACTATAATTAAAGGATCAAAGACAGGAACTTTCAAGTTGGTGAATTAGTCCTCAAACAAAATCATAAAGTACAACTCAATCAAGATGGAAAAGGCAAGTTTTAACCTAGCTAGTTAGGCCCGTTTGTCATCACAACAAGCTATGGCTCTAGGGCATATCAGTTAGCTACTCCTGAAGGAGAACCTTTAGTTGAACCACTAAATATTCATCACCTTAAGAATTTCTACACATGAAGCATGTTAGAATACCCCAGGAAAAAGGGTAAAAATCCAAAAAAAATTAAAAAATATAAAAATGATAAAAAAAAATATTAAAAAAATCAAAAAGAAAGAAAAAAAGAAAAGAGAAATAAAGCGTTCCCTGAGTGAAAACCACTTTGTGGCACTCTTAGAATAGGTACCATAGTGAAAACTTGGAAAACAGGTGCTATGTTTGAATAAACTTGCATCATTATCTATCGATACTATCCACAACATCCACCCATTTATTTCAAAACAGGATATCTAGCAGTGGCTTGTCACTGATTAAGGAAAGTCGTCTTGTCCACAACTAGGGGCAATGTCACAAAAGTTGGTCATAGTTTAGATTTTTAAGTATCTTAACATAGTCACAAAAAACAACAAAAAAATCAAAAACATTCAAAACAATAAAAAAATAAAAAACATTCAAAACAACAAAAAAATCAAAAAACATTCAAAACAACAAAAAGATCAAAAACATTCAAAACAACAAAAGATCAAAACATTCAAACAACAAAAGATCAAAAAATATTCAAAACAATAATAAAAAGATCAAAAAACGTCAAAACAACAAAAGGGACAAAAAAATATCTTTTGAAAAACATCAAAACAAAACAACATAATAGGGTTATTCCTTCACTCAAATAGTCTAAGATATCAACATTTCCTTGAACCTCATAGCTAGTTCAAGTAGATTTCCCACAACATATCCTCTAGACATAGAACTGAAATATCAATCTAGATTATCAATGTTGTTTACCCAAAAATAGTTTATGCATTGAGTCAAACGGTCGAACTATGTGGTCTCTACATGTACAACATAGGAAAGGCTCATTAGCCCCTGAGACCCTAGGTCAGTCCCCTTAGGTTTCCAACATTATTTATTTCAACTTAGTTACAAAATACAAAAGCCAAAAACAGCCATAAAACAAAAAAAATGGTCAAAAATACTCAAACCAAGTGAACTATGAGCCTCTACATGTATAACGTGGGCAAGGCTTATCTTTGATGAGCCCCCGAGGCCCTAGGTTAGCCCCCAGAAAATTTCAAAAATAGCATCATAAAACTTAGAAAAATAAAAAATATCCATGTCTGCCATCACAATTCACAATAAAACATCACCCATAATAAACAAATCATCATACTCACCCTTTGAAAAAACAAACAAAACAAACAAAGCAAGCATCAACAGTTGGAACCTTCAAGAAAAAAAATCACAAGATAATTTGATCAGAAAGTGAACTAAAACAAGGCCAAGTATCAAATACATATCTTTTTGACAAGACCCAACAACATCCTAAGATATGTCTTAATAGATCCATTCCTACAATAGACATGATCAACACCAAATAATAGAGCCACCCCAAACAGATATGGCAAGTGATTGAATGGCATTGTTTTATCTTTTTTTATCTTATTTTTTTGTGATTTACATTATTGACTCATTCCCAGGATCTCTCAAGGATGTCCATAAGGATTTAGAGTAGAAGGAATGGGAGCAATTGAGCATCATTTCAATTTTTTGTTTTTGGATAGTCTTGTTATACTACCATGGTGAATACTTGCTTTGTTTTGTGTGTGGAAGTTGTCTTTGAAACATTTCATGTAGCTGTGACATGTTAGGTTCTTAATACCTCTTGTGTTATTGGTCCAACATATTTTTAAAGCTTCTCACCTATACACTCTAACAGGGTTTTTGTATGTTTGGTATGAGCAAGAATACTGATTGTTTGTAGAGTCAAACGCCATGCAATAAATTCAAAGTCAGCTTGGTCATTAAGACCCTGGTGCATCGTATTTATTTGCTATATCAAAATAGATTGTTTAAACTACAAAGTCTCTAAAGAAAAGAAAAACCAATTCATCACTACTAACAACATATTTCTATCTATCATCAACATTTCTTCTAAATCACATCATATTTCTATCTATCATCAACATTTCTTCTAAATTAACATCATATTTCTATCTACTATCTATATTTCTTCTAATTAACATCACACTTCTATCAAACCATCAACATTTCTTCTAAGTGAGATCTTCATAGCAATATCATTAGTACTATTATACATCCATGAATAGCAACAACATACATCATGATGATATTAAAATAATAAAAACATCATGTATGAGGCATACATTTTCACATCATAAACATGCATCATCATATATCATCATCACATGAACATAAAATGAGAATGAATTGAAGAAGGTATATATCATATATATCATCATTAGAAAGGAGAGTACATTATCAGTGTGATAATATATGAAAAATCACAATATCTATATGAGACCTCAACTGTGCCAATGAGTATAGGCATATAAAATACATGTATACAAAATGCCTTTGAACAAGGAACAAAATAAAGATCAAGTACCCAAAATAAGACCCCAATAGGAAAAGGACGAAACCCTATAGATCACCAAAATGATCTAGTTGTCTCACAGACTGATCACCTACACTACCAACTACACCATCACTGCCCATAGAACTAGGCTCTCCAAAATTTTGACGTCGAGCACTCTTGGGAATGAAAACCTCATATAAATTTTGATAGTAGGTAGACCTCTACAAATAATGATCACATTCTTCCCTAAGAGTATCTCTCTCTATGGTTAGCAACTGTACAAAATTCTCTGCAACATGTCTTCGACCACTCTCGCTATCCGATTTGGCCCTCAAAATATCTATCTGAGCCTCTGCAACATGACATCGACCACTCTTGCTATCCTGCTCAGTCCTCAAAATATTTATCTAAGCCTCTGCAACCTATTGTCTTGCTATTTCTACATCTCTGGTGGTAGTCATCTGAGTTAATAGTATGTCTCCATCTCTAGCTAGTGGAGGAGGATCTGAAACATGCCTACGACCCTGCACCTAAGGTGGTTGCTAATCCTGATCACCCTGCACTCTATCATGATGACCTCTACCTCAAGCTTTATCCAACTACTTTGCAAGGACCTCAATACACTATCACTCATGACGACGACCTGTAATACCTGATCTACTTGAAGTGGGAGTACCCCTGGGAACATTGAGTTTCAAAGGCCTGTGGCAAGACCACCACTCATCATAGTCATCAGAGGTACCTGGATCTATGGGACCAGCTGACCAACCCCAATCAATTGGGGCAAGTGCTCTAAACTCAACAATAGCAATATCTATAGTAGGATGAATACCCCATACACAAACCTCCCATGTCATCTGACCAAAACGAGCCTCATAGGTATCAAGAACTCGGTCCTATCTCTCCCCAAACTGATGACATACTCGGTCTGGTAGATAACGCTCTAGCACAGTATCAAAATGACCAAGCAACCAACGAGTCTATTGACAATAGACAAGGTGATCTACATCCTCTGGCCAATCATCACACCCCAAATATGGTCTCCATACAAAACCGGGAATATCATCACAAACTCAACGCCAATAAGGAAGATCTCCAGGCAAGGTGTAATGCATAAAATCCCCATAACAATATGAGTATGGATCATCAGGGTGATGAACCTATATCCCATATGGCCGAGTAACTGCAATGTCTTCCCACACCCACAAATGAAAAAGTGAAATGTCTACATAAATAGATCTCCTTCCCTGATACATGACCTCATGCATACAAGTGAGCAAGAAGACATGGAACCCAAGCATATCTCGTACCATGCATTCTCAATGCACAAACCCCAACCTACAAGAAACTATCGACCTCGGCTATCAGGAACAACAAGTCATGAAATCAAACCACATAGAAGAAGTGAGATAGGATCCACACTATCAGAAAAATTAGACAAATCAAACTCTAATTGATGTACCATCAGGTGTCGAGCACCTAACACACACTGCATAGCATGGATACCATGTCAAATTTGATACGTAACCAACTCCTCATGGATAGGAAGATGAAGTATTCCCCATACATCCTCAAGTGTGATAGTCACCTCTCCTGTAGGTAGATGAAATGAGGATGTTTCTGAATGCCACCATTCCACCAATGCATTCATCATGGCAGTATGAGTTCTGATAGGAGGCATATAAAAAATATACATAAGTCCCACAACATCAAGAAATTCCCGCTCTAGCACACCAAAATAGGCAATGGGATTGAACAAATGTTGTAGACATCTCTCCCTAGGTTGTAGTACGCTAAGGCCAACCTGTAATTGTTTTCACACTATAAAGTTAGGGATTCACTCTAAATGAGTGGGAGACACAATATAACACAAAACATGATGACAAACAGCATTTAGGATGACAAACGAACAAATACTAGGGTTCCAAGCACAAGCTAAAGTCAAACAAAGAAGGAGTCAAAAGCAAAGGTTTTGAGCAAATGCTTAGAAAGCACCAAACAAAGGTGAGCTTTCATAGAAAAGGTGATATTTTCAAGAAAATGCTCATAAACAAAGGCAAGGAAATATAAAAAAAGTGAAGAAAAATGGCAAAGGTGAGCTTCCAGGGTCTCAGACAGTCAAAAGCGAGCTTCTAGAGAAAAGGTGAGCTTTTATGGGAAATGCTCAGAAAACAAAGGTGAGGGTCTTGAGCAAAGGTGAAAATTCATGGCAAAGGCATGGATCCTGGAAAAAGGAATGGGTTATTGGAAGACAAAGGCATGAAAACTGGGGTAAAGGTGTGGAAAATAGAAAAAAATTCCTTTAACCTAGAAAACTGTGTACACGCAAAATGAGAATGAAACAAGATGGAAGCAAACAAGTGAGAAGGTACATACTAAGCCACCGACATTTGAAGGTTGTCCAACCTCTTGAACGAGCTCAAAACGATGTGGGACAACATCAAAATGTGACATTGGTCCTCGAAATCTAATAGAAGGAGAGAACCAGAGACAAGAATTAGCTATAGAGTCAAAACACAAATGAGCTATCTACAAGACAAATTGCCTATATAAGCCACAAGAAAACCCTAATTTCTACTTAGGGAAACTTCCTACTTTCAAAATAGAAGCTCAGAGAAACATCAGAACAAGAAACGAAGGACCTATATACATAATTCCACATTGGAACAGAAATAGAACAAAGTCGTGAGCCTAACCTCAAAACTTAAAATTTCTGGTCAACCTCTCGAGGGGGCAACATAGAGTCTTATCATCATTCCATGAAACACTAAGGCATAGTGGGGCATAAAAAAATTTCATAACACTTGATCTTAAAAATGAAATCTTTGAAAACAAAGAAACCAGTGCTTTGTATCAAAGAGGGGCAAAATGTAGGCATGTAAAATTGACTTAACACTTATCACAAATTTAGAATGTCTCAAAATGACCCCAAAAGGACTCAGAATAACTTTGAATCAACTTGGAACATCTCAGAATGACCCAAAAAAAACTTGGAACAACTCTAAATCAACTTGGAACATCTTAGAATGACCCTGAAACGACTTGGAACAACTCTGAATCAACTCAAAATGTCTCGGAACGACCTCGAAACAACTTCAAACAACTCTAAATCAACTTGGAACGTCTCAAAATGACCTCGAAATAACTTCAAACAACTCTGAATCAACTTGGAACGTCTCGGAACGACCCTGAAATGAATCGGAACAACTCTAAATCAACTCAAAACGTCTTGAAACAACCCTGAAATGACTCGGAACAACTTTGAATCAATTTGGAACGTCTCGAAATGACTCTGAATCAACTCGAAATATCTCTGAATTAACTTGGAACATCTTAGAACATCTTTGAAAACAACTCAGATCATCTCATAATCATCCCACGACATCTCATAATGCATCAAACGACATTGAATGACATTTAAAACCCTAATTTCCTCTATTAATTGAATAATACAACATTATTTGATTAATTCACATTTCATCATTCTCGACAAATTGAATAAATACTGTTTATTTAATAGAGTCTTGAAAAACCCTAATTCTACTATTAATCGAATAATACAATGTTATTTGATTAATTCATATTTCATCATTTCGACTAATTAAATAAATTACCTTTATTTAATCAAGTCATAAACTTATCTTATTCTGTCTTGATAGTCAAACGATATCGATTATTTGACTACGTCACTAATCCAACGTATTCCTCAAAATTAATTGAATTATTAATCATAATAATTTAATTATCACATTTCCCTCCAAAATTTGAATAATTGAATCAAATCAAATCAAACTATTCAAATTGGAAAAAATAAAAATCAAATTGGAATGAATGAATTAATTAATATTCCTCACCCACTTTTTGATTGAGGAAATCATGGATTGCTAACTAAGCAATCTATCTTGCTGACTAAGCAATCTAATTTTTCTAACTCAACCATCTAATTCCTAACTCAACCCTAACTGATCAATCAATTGCTAACTAAACAATCAAAATCCTAACTAGCCAATCTTTTCTTCAATCACCCTAATTGTGCAATCAACTTTGCACAATTCCCTCATGTCTAAATCCTCTCAACTCCTTTTGACCATTGATCTAGATTTTCTCCAATGCGATCTCGACCATCAATTCGAAATTGCTTTTTCTATATAACAAGCCTTTCTCTTCACAAATAAGGATTAGAATTTCAACTTACCTTATGCAACGAAGTGCTGTCAAGATCACCATTAAGAGAGCTTCATCATTTCTTCAACAACAAGCATCGATCATCAAGCTTTTGCGTACAAGCAATGGAGGCTTAGCAGTGATATGAACAACCCAACATCATGCAAATACACTCCAACATGGGATGGTAATCTTTTATTGTGTTGTGGGATGGCGCTTTCGAGCTCCGCTATGGGCGCTGCTAGGCACCCGCAAGTTTAGCCTCCTCTGGGTCGTGTTCCTGGCGCCTGTGTGAGGGGGATGGGTTTTGCTGTGGTGCGGGTTGTGGCCAGGGGTGGCCGTTTTCTACCTTCCTTTTCCTGTGCGCTGGTTACCTTCCAGATTTTCTTGGTGTTGGCTGTTGGGAGTGTGGTACGGACGTGGGGGTGGCTCTTTACCTGCGTTCTCTTTCTCTTTTTCCGGTTGGGTGTAGCTCTATTTGCTTCCCTGTGCTGGGTGGTGTTCCTTGAGGTTTTTTCTCTTGCATGTAAATTGCGGTGGGCTGGTATTGGTTTGGGTTTTGTCTGGTGCTTTGGTGGGTGGTTTCAATGGCATTGAATGCATTGACTGGTGAGGTGAGGGGAGATGATGCTATGACGGAGACTGCTGATGGGGCTTCCTTTGGAGAGGGTAGGACAAAATCGAATACCTTTAAAATGCATAAGGTAAATGGATGTTTGGAGAGGGCGCAAGTTCGTCCTGTGTTGGTGATTCAATCAGAGGCAGTAGCTGAGGATCTGGATTACTATAGTAATCATGTTTTGATTTGTAAGTTTATGGGGTTGAGGGTTTCTCTCTCTTTCTTGGTCACTTGGATCCGCAAGACATGGTCTCCGGAGGGTGACTTTGATGTTTTATTGGCTGCAAACAATTTCTTTCTGGTAGACTTCTCGTGCATTTCAGATCGAAATAAGGCATTTGAAGGGGGGCCTTATTTTTATAACCAAGTAGGTCTTTTCATAAAACCATGGCATGCAGGCTTTAATTCGGCAGAAGAGCTTCCTTCGAGGGTCCCAGTTTGGGTCCGCCTTCCTCGACTGCCACTTGAATGTTGGAGAACTGATATTTTACAATCGATTGCTTTATTACTGGGTAAGCCTATTGGTCCTTCTCAACATACTTTGGATAAGAGAATCTTTACTTATGCAAGGGTTTGTGTCGAGATTGATCTAAGTCAGCCTCTGCCTGATTCTATTGATTTGACTGTTGGCTCTAATTCCTGGACCCAGCCATTGGATTATGAAATGTTGCCTTTTCGGTGTCGGCTATGTCATGAATATGGACACCTATTGCGGAGGTGTCCTCGGGCTTTTAGTACAGGAGGTAAAATTAATGCAGATACCCAACCTAATACGAGGGTGGAAAAGGGTAAGGTTCCAGAGCAGGGTTTGGACATGGATAAAGAAGGTTTTGTTCCTGTTAAAACTCGCAATCGAGGTCGAGGCCAAAAGAGGCCTTTTCAAGATAGACAGGATGGGGAAACTTTCAATAGATTTGAGGCTTTAGATGGGTTAGTTCAGGAGGAAGGGTTTACAGCTGACATGCAAATGGCGGATGGCTCTGGTTCTAAAGAGTCGGTTGAGGTACAGCCTCTGGTGGTCCCTGGTGTGGATCAACTTGGTGCCCAAGATCCTCAGATGGGGCTCGGTCTAGCTCCTTCCGCCCTAGCTATGGGTGAGGGGGATGGGGTGGTTGGTGATTCTGGTGGCCCCTCTGGTGCTAGTAAGGTCTACTCAGAGGCTCGGGATAGCCCTGATTTAGGTAAGCTTAAACCTTCTTCTTCTATTTTGGGTGTGCAACAAAAATATTTTAAGAAAGGGATTCCGGAGAAATCAGTTAAGGTTGGCCGCAAAAAGGACCAAGAAAAGGTGAAGCTTGCTGGTGAGACATTGGTTGAGGCTGGTTCGGTGAAGACTATTGATGCTCACTTTTCCCAACCCCAACGATGATAGTTCTTTCTTGGAATGTGAGGGGTATGAATAGCATCCCTCGACAAAAGGTTATTCGAGATTTGATTCGCATTCATTCTCCGGATGTGATTTTCTTGCAGGAAACTAAGTTATCAGTGGATAGTTTGTTAAGTGTGGCTCCTAAGATTTGGGGTCGTGGCCAATGTCAATGTGTGGGTGCTTCTGGTAATTCTGGTGGAGTGGCTTGTTTCTGGGATCCCAGAAAGGTTAGTCCTCTTTGGTGGATCTCCTGTAAGAGCTCGATTTCTTGTGTTGCTTCTCATTTAGAGTCAGGGGAGAAAGTTATTCTCTCTAATATTTATGCTCCAACTGATTTCCAAGGTAAAGCACAACTGTGGGATCATGTTAGACATGTGAGGTCTTTGGATCCTTACCTGCCTTGGATCCTGGCTGGTGATTTTAATGCTGTCATTTCTTTATAAGAGAAGAGAGGAGGTAGTGCTCATTTGGAGCCTTCCTCTAGGCTCTTGTAGGATAATATGGCTCTTTTGAGGTTAGTTGATGTCAAACCAACTAATGGAGTCTTCACATGGAATAATAGGAGAATTGGAGATGCTGCTATCTCTGAAAGACTAGATAGATTTTTGGTGTCTAGTTTTTGGATGGGGGATAGGTGGATGATTAGTTCTGAAATATTGGATTGTCGTGGCTCCGACCATTGGCCTATTAAGCTTGTGGTTATTGTGCCTCAACGATGTGTTAGACAGACTTTCAAGTTCCAACTTATGTGGCTCCGGGATGAGTCTCTTCATGATATGATTTCTGGCTGGTGGGATCTTGGGAAGCCAGCTTATGGCACTGCTATGTATTCATTCTCAAAGAGGTTACAGTACGTCAAATACAAGTTGAAAAGATGGAATAGGCAACATTTTGGTAATTTGTTTCATGAAAAACAAAAGGCTCAGGATAATTTGGACTTAATCACCAGGCAGATTCGTGATCAAGGCCTAACTGAAGAGTTGAGTTTGTCAGAGATTGCTGCAACAAAAGCAGTAGAGGAATGGGAGTTAAGAGAAGAAATTTTTTGGAAACAAAAGTCTCGTATTGAATGGCTTCAGGCTGGTGATAGGAATACTTCTTTTTTCCACAACTCAGTTAAAGACCGGAGGCAAGGTAATGTTATTTCTTCTCTTGTGTTGTCTGATGGGGAAATTTTGTCCTCTTCTGCTTCTATCTCTGCGGAATGCATTAGATATTTCTCTTCATTATTTTCTAAAGATTCGCCTCCAGCTGAGGAGGCTGAAACAAGGATTTTGAATTGTATCCCGCAGCTAGTGTCTAATGAAATGAATGAATCACTGCTTTCTCCTATTACCTTGTTGGAGCTTGAGAACGTTGTGTTTCATATGAAGAAAGGTAAAGCTCCGGGGCCTGATGGATTCCCTATTGAGTTTTTTCAGGAGTTTTGGGAGGTGGTTAAGTTGGACCTCTTAGAGGTTGTTAAGGAATCTTTCATGAATAAATAAATGTTGAAGTCTCTGAATGCAACTTTTTTAGCTCTCATTCCAAAGAAGGAGGGGGCTAATTCTTTGGATCTTTTTCGGCCTATTGCATTATGTAATGTTGTTTATAAGATTATTACTAAGTTGATTGCTGAAAGGCTGAAACCTTGGCTTGGTGGGTTAATATCTAAGGAGCAGGGGGGCTTTGTTGCTGGCAGACAGATCATGGATGGTGTTGTGATTGCAGCAGAGACCATCCATTCTATGGAATCCTCAAAAGAAAAATCTATGTTTATCAAGTTGGACATGGCAAAAGCATATGATCGCGTTAAATGGAGCTTTCTATTCAAGATTCTTGGAGCTTTTGGCTTTGCTAGTGATTGGATTGATTGGGTTAGGAGTTGTGTTACTTCTTCCTCCTTCTCAGTGCTTCTCAATGGTGAGCCCACTGAGTTGTTTGGTGCTTCTAGAGGCCTGAGACAAGGAGATCCTTTGTCGCCCTACTTATTCATCCTTCTTGCAGAGGGACTGGGAAGGCTTATTCATGCTCAGGTAGCAAGTGGCTTGATTCAGGGTTGGAATTTGGGAAATGATCTTCCCCCTCAGACTCATCTTCAGTTTGTTGATGATACTGCCTTGATGGGTAGGGCAAGGGTTGAGGAGGCTTTGAACTGGTGCAATGTTTTGGACAGCTACTTGGTGGCCTCTAGGCAGCGCATTAATGAGGGGAAGTCTCTCATTTACTTCTTTCATACTCCTAAGAGTATCCAAAGGAGATTAGCAGGTATTCTTCATTTCCAGATCGGTTCGCTTCCTTTTCTCTATCTTGGAATCCCTCTTGCCATTCGTTCTCTCCCAAAAAGGTTTTGGCAAGAGACCCTTGACAAGTTCTGAAGTTTGGTCAGCCATTGGACTTGTAGGTGGCTTTCCTCAGCTGGAAGAGTGACTCTTCTTAAGTCTGTGATCCAGGCCCTCCCTCTTTATAAGTGCTTTGTTCTTTCTGCTCCTTCAAGTTTTATTCAAGATTTCGAGAGACTGACTCGTCAGTTCCTGTGGTCTGGTAACCTTCTTCATAGAAAGTGGAGTTTGGTGAAATGGGATGTTGTTTGTAGGCCGAAGCATGAAGGGGGTCTTGGTTTACGACGAACTGATTTGAATGGGCAGGCTTTGGCTGCTAAGCTGTATTGGCGTTGGTGTTCTCAACAACATATGTGGTGGGCTAAAATTCTTACCCTCAAATATTTGGGCGCGGTGGAAAGCATGGAGGTCGTAAGATTCAGTCTGGAGGGGAAAGGTTCTATGATCTGGAGTACCCTCAAATGGGGTGCCAAGCTTGTGAAACAGGGCCTTTTTTGGATTTGTAATGGGGGTCGGGAAGCTCTTTTCTGGCATGACTCTTGGGATGGTCATCCCCCTATTTTGTCTTCTCATCCCCACCTTCAGGACTTGTGCCAGATTTTTGAGGAGGCGGGTTGGTGTCATGTGGCTGACTTCAAATCTCAACATTCTTTGAGTCAGATTACTATATCTAGGTGGAAGGACCCTCATGATTGGCCTCCTGGGGGGTTTTAGAGGATCGTCAAATGCTTGCTAAAATCCTTTCAGATCGCACCTGCAACTCTCTTCTTGAGAGGGATGTTCTTGCTTGGGGTCCAGATTTGCGTGGTAAATTTTCGGTTGCCTCTAGTTATCAGGTTTTGGATAAACAGGCCTTTGGGAGCTCTGAGGTTCCTTGGTGGAAGCATGTTTGGAATAAATTTGCTTGGCCTAAGTGTAATTTTTTCTCTTGGCTTGTTGCCCAAGGTAAGTGTCTTACTTGGGACAATCTTTGGAAACGGGGGTTCCAGGGCCCTTCCATGTGTGTTTTGTGTGGTCAGCATGAAGAATGCCTCTCACATCTCTTTTTTCAGTGTTCCTTTGCTAAGGATATTTGGCATCACTGGTGGAATATCTGGAGTTTACCGTGTTGCCATGTCTCTGCCTTGGATGATTTTTGGAGGAGACAGGGATCATCTCCTGCCAAAACCTCTTTTCTGAAAATTGCTTGGAGCATTGGTCCTAGTTTGATTGTTTGGCATCTCTGGTTGGAGCGCAACAGACATATTTTCTTGGATAAAAAATTGGTCCTTGAGCAACTTTGGAGGCAGATTCTTGGGGCTTTGCAGGAGTCTTTGTTTGCAAAGTGTGATTTGTCGGTGCCAGTTGATCCTGGGGACTTGGGTGTTGTTAATTCCCTGGGTCTTGTTGCTGGGGATAGGAGAAATTTGGGCAGTGTGCATCGTAGGTGTGGGCGTGAGAGGGTGGTTCGTGATGGCTCCTGGTGTTCGCCTGCTCTTGGGGAGCTAAAAATCAATACGGATGGGTCTTCTAGGGGTAATCCTGGGCATGCAGGAGTTGGTGGTATTGGTAGAGACAGCTTGGGAGTGGTGGTGTTTTTCTTTTCCATGTATCGTGGTTTGCATACCAATAATCTTATGGAGGCTGGTGCTATCCTTATGGCGATTGAGCAGGCGGTTGGCCTTGGGTGGCGGCGGATTGTTTGTGAGTCTGATTCTCAGGTGGTTATTGATATGTTGCATAAGCGACAGTTGGAGGATATGAATTGGCAGCTTGTTGTGGTTGTCAAGCAGATTATTTCTATGTGCTCTTCTTTGGAGTCCATTGTTTTTCGCCATATTTTGCGGGAGTGGAATAGGGTGGCTGATGGTTTGGCTAGATGGGCATCGGAGAGGACGAATTCTTGGTATGTGGATGGTTGGGGAAATCTTCCTAATGACATGGCCCCTGTTCTTGAGGAGTGGGTTACGGAGGATATGAGATGCTTCTTGGGTGTGAATTAATTCTTGTTTTGTTGGGCCCCTTGTGGCTTCTTTCTTCTGACTTTGTAATGTTGTTCTGATTCAATAAAGTTTTTACCCTCTTTTTAAAAAAAGCTTGTGATGGCCAAATGAATTTCCTTTTCATGTTTTCTTCTTTGAATAGGTATTAAAATGTAGAAGGTTTTGGCTTTTCAGGTTATTCATCATGAAAAGATATCAACACCATATTATTTTTTATGACGTACATGTTAATTTTTTATCGTACCTATATAATATTAATGTGTGGGATGGTTATAAAATTAATATAAAAATATGACAAGGCCTATCCAAGTTTTTAATATTATATAAGTATATAATAACATAGTTTTATTTTAAATAGTACTACATTAAATAATATTTAATTCATTACTATAATATAATAAAAATGATAATGATATATTACTACATGTATGTTATCTATGTTGTATAAACAAAAGTATAAATTATTAATAATTATAAAATAATTCAATATAAAAGAGCGTACGACAATATATAAAATTAATATATATTATACAAGTATATATTATAAACAACTATACTCTATACATATGTATAATTATTAATAATTATTTGTTTATAATAATTAATATATGAACTACTTAAAAATATTATATTAGAAACCAAGATTGGACATGCAAACCAAAAAACCTTCCACAGAAGAGAAAATTAGAAAAAATAAAGCTATTGCAAAAAGATGTGCAAATAATATTATTCAGGAATTCATAATTACATGAGATGATTTGCTTTATAAAATCAAAGTATGCATAACCCTAATCTTAATTGAGCAACAAGATAGCTCAACAAGATAAGGATGACAATAATTAACCTAAGAATTAAAATATTACCTAAGTAAAGTTATGCAAGTGTAATTAATATTTAATTACACTAACACCCCCCCATAAGTGCAACTTAGGGAGACTAAAAAAGCATGCACCTAAAACTAAGATGAATGCAAGAAAGCATGAATGGGTCCCAACAACAAGGCATGATCAGGTACCCATGTACAAATGCAATAATGAGGTAGAGAAGGAAAACCCAGTGGGACAAAACCCCCTACAATGAGATGACTGTTGCAAAGAAGCACTGGAAGAACACTGTGGAGTAACACTGGAACCGAAATCTGACAAGCAAGGAAAGATACTTCTGTCTACAAGAAACCAAATGAGAATCACTGGAGGACTTAGGCAGAACCATAATAATGCGATAGCAGACTCGATGCCACAGAACACTGGAAAACTTACAAACTAGAACAACCCTGGAATCTGTGAAGCAATAGTAGATGAAATGATGACCAAATCTGGAAACTGTGTATCTCGATGTTGATGTCAAACTGAGACTAAAAATCCTCCATGGGAACAAGTACCATGAAGAATTTGGAACATTAAGCATAAAAACATGGCCCTCAAACTGAGAAGGATATGAACCAATGGGGATCAATAACCATAAACTCTTAATCTGAAGTGTGAACCGATGTGAATTTGATATGTGTCAAGCTATGAACAAAAAATGTGGCCAAAAGAAACTAGGAAACTAGATATAACCCATGTGAGCTATCGTTAATAACAATATGGAGATCAAAGTGCATGCACATTCTAATCAAATTATTATGCAAGAAACCCCCCTGATGGAACTTTATCTCAGTTCATTTATTACAATAACCCAATGATTGTAAAAGGAGAGAATTCTAATGTGCATAAATAGAAAATAAAAATAGACCTCAAATCTATGTAGAGGACTAAACCAGATTTCCAATGCCGCAAGAATGACAAAAAATAGATAAGCGAGTCAAAAGATATGTCTCCCGGAGTGAAAATAACAATATGCAACTTTCGAGGCTGAAAAAGACATCAAAAAAGAAAAACCAAAAAATCACACCTATGCCATTGTGAAGAGATTGGAACCAGCTTTCCAACAATATCTCGTTTGCAAAACAACAATGCCATATGCAAAGTTACACCTGTTTCCATGAAAGTGCTTCATAGAGGCCCAATAAGCCCTTATGCAGCCCTTAGGGGCTAAAAAAATAAAGCCCCTAGTCGCCTGGGCGGACCAGGGGGCTGGAGGAAAGCTCCTAGGGCCAAGCCCCTGGTCACCCACATGACCGGGGTAGGTGCTACGGATGGCGGGGGGCTGGAGCGTGGGCTCCCAGACCCAGATAGGACCAACAACTAGCTTTCAGGGGCTGAGTCGAAGCTGGTGGTGCTGCAGAAAAAGTCGTCGGTGCCCAGTGGGAGGCCGTCGGGTGGCACACAAGCAGTGATCTCCATTTGTACTGGCCATGCAAACTCTGTGCTGATTTTTTTTATTTTAAAAAAAAAATGGTGCCTCAAAAAACGTGCCTTGGGGTCATACGACCCTTGGGGAAAATTGTTTTGCCTCCCTAGTCAATAGTGTCCAAAATGGAAAATTTTTATATGAAAATAGGGGGTTTTGGGTGCTACGGACTCAATGGCGAGGTCTGTTTAAGCCCAAAAAGCTCTAAAAATTAGGCGACCCCCAGATCTTGTAGAAAAAATACTGAGTTTGAAACCCTCACAAATTTCTTCAACGATGACCAAAATCAGTGAAATAAAAGTCAATCTTGACTTTTTCTAGTGCTCTGAATCCAATGGAAACCCCTATCTGATCCAAGACGCTGCATGAATATGCTTAAGGAATGAAACTCTCGAGGAACCCCGAACGAACTCTATAATGATTTTCTCAAAAAATCTGAGAAGGGGCTGCAAAATCAAGGCTTTGATACCATGTTAGAAACCAAGATTAGACATGCAAACCAAAAAAACCTTCCACAGAAGAGAAAAATAGAAAAAACAAAGCTATTGCAAAAACATGTGTAAAATATTATTATTCAGAAATTCATAATTACATGAGATGATTTATTTTATAAAATCAAAGTATGCATAACCCTAATCTTATCTTGAGCAACAAGATAAGGATGACAATAATTAACCTAGGAATTAAAATATTACCTAAGTAAAGTTATGCAAGTGTAATTAATATTTAATTACACTAACATATTATAGCAATGAATAAAATTTATGTCGAGAGGCATATTCTATAGTGATAGCACAGAGGAGAATGTGAGCATGTTAAGAAAAACAAAAAAAAATAGTAAAATATATTAAATGTTGACATGTATTAAATTAATAAAAATGGAAAGGTAAATGAAACAATAAATAGCGGACAAATAATAAATTGAATTGGTGCCACCCAAAAATTATTTATATAAATAAAGAGAGGAAGAAGAAAGGAAAAAATAATTACTCACCAAAATATTTATATAAATAAAGAGAGGAAGAAGAAAGGAAATAATAATTACTCACCAAAAAAATAGGAATTAACAAAGTTGGAGCACTTATTTTAGGAAAAACAATTAATAAATTTTATGAATTGAGGAAGGTGCAACAATTATTTAGGAAAAATTTAAGTGATAATTAGGCAAAACAATACAAATAAATATGTGCATTTAATTTTTACTTTCTATCATTTTATTTTGTATATTTTTCAACTTTTTTAAAGGTAAAAAAGTAAATTTTAATTTGTAAGTCATAAATAAAATTTTACTTCTATTTTATTATGAAATTATTATTTGTTAGAAAAGAGTTTGCATATATTTTAGTTTTGGCTTGTTTTTAAAGACATTTTTTATTAAGAGGATTAAATTATTAATTATAAATAAATAAGATTTATCAATTAATATGTATTAATTTTGTGATATATTTTTTTATGAAATTAGTGTATAATAATTTTTTTCATATTTATAATACTTATTTATTTTATATTTTATATTTTATTTTTTAATAGTTTTGTAAAGACACTCATTGCTTTATTAAGAGGTTTAAATAATATATTATATATTTTTTATATGTTAAATAATATAATATATATTATAAATAAATGAGATTTGTCATTTAATTTGTATTAATTTTGTGACATTTGTTAGGATAATTTGTATTAATTTTTCGAGTATAATTTTGTTTGATTAAATTTATTATATAATTGTTTAGGATGCCTTGTCCAAGATTAAATTTTGAAAATGAAGAACAATGAAGAGAATATACTCGAAATTACATGAGACAACAACGTTCAAACAAATGAATAATGCACAAAGAGAAGCAAGAAATCATTGAAGCCAAAATGATAGAGAAAGATGTATTAAATGTAGGGAAAATATGATAGTTGAAGAGATTGAAGTAGAAATGAGACAACATGCAGATGAAATGACAATACATTGTGTACGAACATCTTAAGAGGAGCAATATATATTACGAAGATCACAAATAGATGAGCATTTAGACCAATTTAATGGGATAGAAAGACAACAAATACAAGCACATAATCATGAATTAGTTGAAAGGAATTATCAATCTCATGGGAATACAAAGGGTAAATCTAATGGAATGAATTCAATTACAATAGATCGTGTGTTACAAACACTGGATAATAGAGTTCAAGATGAAATGAATGTTGAAAATGAAAATCATGTAGAAAATAATAATTCACAAGAGGAGTTAACGTCTCAATTTTGAGTTCACTTTAGTGTTATGATCTTGAGAGTGATTTTTACAAAGGAGGAAGATGGCACTCGCTCTGATATCCTTGCGTGATCCCATGACCATCTCAGCTTGGGATGCATGTTGAATCCAGAGCATGCATGTGGTTTTTGATTGTTGGATCAGATTCGTTGGATGTCGTTTTGCTTGGGGGGTACTTGTTTGGCATTCGGGGGAGGTATTTGTTTTGTCTGTGTGATCTTTCTGCTCGAACCTACTGGCTGCTTAGCGCAGTCTAGTCTTATGTGAATGACCATTTGGAAGGATTTTTGGGCTTGGCACAGTCTGCAGTCTAGTGCACCTTGTTTTTCTTGGTTTGGGTCTTTGTCAGGCTGTGTGGGGAGGCTTTTGTTTTGTCTTGTCTGAGCCATCCTTGGCTACGTGGCTTGCTGGGTGGCAAGTTGGTGTGTGAGGTGAGTGCTTGGTGGCCTTGGTTTTTGATGTTGTGCTTGCCTTGTTAGGTAGCACCCTTTGTCTCTATTGCCTGTGAGGAGCTCTTTTTGGTGGGTAGCTATCATGTGGGGGATGTGTTTTTTAGCCTTGGTTAGTTTCTTTTTCTTGCAATTGTGTGGTGCAAGCCTTTCCATAAGGGTTGGTCTTATTTTTTGCATAGCAATTTTATTGTTATGGTTGTACTAAATCTTCATTTGTTTAAGGGGCTCGAGGGCTTGCATGCTCGTTTGGGGTCATCATCTACTATAATGTCGCAAGGGGAGTCATTTGGGGTGAGCCCCAAGATGGATTTTTAAGCTGTGTTTTCCTCGAAACCTGCATCACAGGTGGAGAAAATATATGATAACAACCTTTTTTCATCAGATCTGAAGAAGATTGAGATGGGTTCGTCAGGGGGTCATGAATTTTGAAGATTAATGGGTGCTTGGAAAGGTGTAAAGAGAGGCCAAATTTGGTGATTCCGATGGAGATGTTGGTGGAGGATATTGATATTTACTCAAGACATTCCCTTTACTGCAAGTTCTTGGGATTGAGAATCTCATTGCAATTTTTGGAATCTTGGGCTTAGAGGACATGGATGCCAGTGGGGGAGATGGAGATTTGGATCTTGGAGAATAACTATTTTATGGTTACATTTGATTGCATGGCAGATAGGATTAAGGTTTTTGAAGGGGGCCCTTACTTTTACAACTAGGTGGGTTTGTTTATTAAACCGTGGCATATGGCTTCAATCCAGTTGAGGAGCTTTCGAGTCGAGTTCTAGTTTGGGTTTGACTATTGAGGCTCCTGGTTGAATGCTAGCACGATGATGTTTTGCATTTACTAGCCTCAATGCTTGATAGACCTGTTGGTTCTTCATAGAAGACATAGTTCAAAAAGGTAATGATATATGTCTGGTTTTGTGTGGAAATTGACTTAAGCAAACCATTGCTAGATTCTATAGAAGTGTGTGCAGGATCTTATTCATGGGTACAACAACTAGACTATGAGACCTTACCTTTTCGATGTTGTCTTTTCCATGGATATGGCCACTTACAATGTAGATGTCCAAGGGCTAAGCCTTTGGAGGCTCACTCTTCTCAACCTCCTCGTAATCTGCCCAGGGTTGATAAGGGAAAGGATCCTATTTCGAGTGGTGGTGTCGGTGATGATGGTTTTATTCCTATAAGGGCTCCGAACATAAATAAGGGGCAGAAAAGGAATCTGAAGGAAAAGGAAGATGATGATACTTTTAACAGATTCAAGGTGTTGGATGATATTAGCCAGTAGGAAGTGAATCTGGGATTGTTAAATTTGGATTAGGGGACTTTGGGTACTGGACAAAGTAGGCCTCCTTTTGAGGCTATGTAGGTTAACTAGTAGGAGGTGAATTTGGGTTTACCATGCATAGAGCAGGATGTGGGAGGTTTAGGGTAGAAGGGGCTCAATTCTAGGGTCCCTCTTTCTCCACAGGTTGATGGGACTTTTAATTTGGACACAAATCTGTAGATGGTGGCTTAGGAGGAGTCGGGTCATGCTACTAAAGTTTTGAAGGGTGGTGAGGTTTTGTCTCATCCCTCACAGAGAACAGGCACTGAGGTATGTAAGAATAGTAAGGTGTCTCCTCAATTGGGTCTTATGCAAAAAGATCTTAAGAAAGGGGGGGCAGAGAAAGTTTCTAAGCTTGGTAGGAAGAAATATTTGGAGAAGATTAAAATGAAAAGGGAGACTTTGGTGGAGTCAAGGTCAATCAAGACTTTGGATTCTCATTTCTCGAGCCCCTTGAAATGATTGTTATTTCATGGAATATTAGGGGCTTGAATAGTGGCCCTCGATAAAAAGTTGTTTGGGAATTGGTTAGATGTCATTCTCCTGATGTTCTTTTTTCTGCAGGAGACCAAGTTTTCTGTTGAGTGTATGGCGAGATTAGTGCCTAAGCTATGGAGGAATGGTGAATGCTAGTGCATTGGTACTCAAGGGTCTTTTGGGGGTGTGGCTTGCTTATGGAACCCTCAGAATATTTTTCCCCAGTGGTGGCTGTCCTTTAAGTCCTCTCTCTCCATGGTGGCTTCTTATTTTGTGATGGGGGAATTTATTCTTTTTTCCAACATGTATGTGCCTGTGGAGCTACAAGGCAAGCATCTCTTCTGGTCCAATATTCAATCTATTTGCAACATGGCTCCTTACCATCCTTGGATTATTGGGGGTGACTTCAATGCTATTACTGAGCTTGTTGAGAAGCAGGGTGGTACTGCGAGGCTAGAGCCCTCTGCGCTGTTGTTTAAGAACAATATCTCAGCCTTGAATCTTGTTGATATCAAGCCTAACAACAAACAGTTTACTTAGAACAATCAGAGGGTTTGTGATAATTTCATTGTGAAATGCCTAGATCGATTCATGGTCTCCTGCTTTTGGGTTGGTGGTATGTGGTCTTCTAGCTTTGAGATTTTGGACTAGAGGGGTTCAGACCATTGGCCTATAAAGCTTACTATCCTCTCTACTTGGATACCTTAGACTCCCTCCTTCAAGTTTCAACTTATGTGGTTGCATGATCCTAATCTCCATGGCTATGTTGCTCAGTGGTGGAGGTATGGTAGACCTTCCTATGGTACTATTATGTATTACTTTGCTAACCTTCTTTAGTTTTTCAAGTATCAGCTTAAGCGTTGGAACTGGAAATGCTTCGGAAATATTTTCCATGCAAAATCTATTGCACAGGCTGAGTTGGATGGTACTACAAGGATAATTAGGGAGAATGAGGTGACTAAGAATCTGTTGTGAGAGGAGTTAAGGGCCTTGAAAGATTTAGAGGAGTGGGAGTTACAGGAGGAAGTCTTTTGGAAACAGAAAGCCCGAGTTGAGTGGCTCCAAGAAGGAGATAGAAATTTTGCTTTCTTCTTCAATTCTATTAAGGCTAGGCATCATGGTAACTCTATTCTTGTTTTGTTCAATGATAGGGGAGATACTCTTTCTTCATTTCATGATATTTCAAACAAAGTTGTACAGTATTTTACTTCCTTATTCAGAGAGGATTCACAGGGTAGTTTTGTGGAGGAAGCTTAGGTCATTTCTTGTATCCCTTGGTTTCTACAGAAATTATGGATTATCTTATGGGAGAGATTTCTCTGGAGGAGCTGGAGGGGACTGTGTTTTAGATGAAGAAGGGGAAAGCCCCAGGCCCTTATGGTTTCCCGATTGAGTTCTTTCAAGAGTTTTGAGAGATTATAAAGCTGGAATTATTGGTGGTGGTCCAAGAATCTTAGAGGAATAAGTGGATGTTAAAGGCTCTAAATTCTGCTTTCCTTGCTCTCATTCCCAAGTGTGAGGGTGGTGCAGGAGCACCTTGTGAGTTTTAAGCCTCCATGGGGAAATTCTAGTTTTGGCTTGAGTTTGATGTTTTAAAGCTGTAATAAGGTCTATTTAGACCACATTTTATATAATTGGGTCATTTTAGGTCCTAGGGAGTCATTTTATAAAAGTTGCTCAAATATTGGAAAAATTGCTAAAAGTTGTCATGGCAAAATTGTAAAAGTTACAAAATAGAGAAGTTGAAGAGTCCAGGGGTATTAGGAGTTGGTTGGAGGTTTGTAACTAATAAAAACAAGATATAAAAGGTTTAAAATACTTGGTATGTTCGACCACAAGGGTGGTGGCCGTTTGGATACAAGTTGGAATCAATAAACTCATTGTTTTCTTGTAAAATATGACTGTAATTTGTGTTGTATGGACATGTATGGAATGGTACAGAAATTAAACTCACACTTTTGAAAACATAATTTAATTTTAGACATTTTTTGTTCTTACCAAATTTTTTGGAAAGGTCATTTAAGTGGTCTAATGGTCAAATCTTCCTAGCAACCCTGTTCAGAAATTAAGGTTCCAATCTTGAAGAAAAAATTCATATCTTCACTTTCCACCATTGAAATCCATTAAAAATTGGTGTGAAGGTCTGTTAGATTATAATATTCAATATTATTCAAGTTTTAGGGGAAGAAAATATGTTCTTATGCCTTTTTGAGAAATCCCTAGGTTGTCCTAGGCTGTTTTCATGAGTTTTCCATGTGAATTTGAGGAACTAAAGTAAGGTTTCGACAAAATATGAATGGAACTACATGTGTAAAGGTGTTTTGAGTTTTTCAGGTTATTTTGAACATTTTTGAAGAATTGATAAGTTTGTAGGAGCACTGGATGATTGATTTTCAATAAACCCCTAGTTTCTAGGCGTTGGATGAGGGTTTTATGGTTTGGCCCTTAGAAGAATGAATTCATGAGATCTAATGGTGGATTCTCTAGTTTTGGAACATTATAATTTCTTCCCCAAGATTTTGTAGATTTTGGAAAAGTTTGGTGAGTAGTTGCTTTGGAAAAGTGGGCTAATTTGAGCCCTAAAAGGTGCAAAATACTTGATTTGAGCAATTTGTTACAAAATTACCATGGGTGATTGTATGATATATTTTTTTGCTCTATAATGGGTCTCTAATGTGAGTTTATTTATGGATTGTAAGGAAGTGTTAGTGAAAAGATACCCGATTGAGTGGATTCCCTATGCTACAAGGGAAAGAGTTGATTTGATGAAATGGTGAAGTTTTGAAGAGATTGTGATTTGACAATTGTGTGCAGATTGGAATTGTGTTTTTGTGTGTTACAAGCCCCCCCTATTGCATCAAAGTTGTATCAGAGCTTCAAGGATTAGATCTTTGAAGGTGAAGAGTTAAAGGTTGAAGAAGAAGACAATTAGAAGTTGAAAGGACAACATGGCAAAAGGAACCAGAGGGTTGATTGAAGAGAAGGAGATGCTATGGAGGAAGGAAATTTTTGAGACCAGATGCAAATGTCAAGGCAAGGTATGTAAGGTAATGGTGGATTCAGGTAGTCTAGATAATATGGTATCACAAGAAATGGTAGACAAGTTAAATTTGGAAATGTTACCTCATGAGAATCCTTATTATGTTTCTTGGTTGGATGGTGGGAATTCTTTTTTGGTTAAGGAGAAAGAATTTGTAGAATTTAATATTGGTGTCTATAGAGATAGGCTTCTATGTGATGTGGTGCCTATGAATGTATGCCATTTATTGTTAGGGATGCCATGGATATATGACAGGTATGCCCTATATGATGGAAGGTAGAACACATATTAGATTAAAAATAATGGGGTTTCATTTACATTAGAACCATTGATGGTAAATGAAGAAGGACAAAATAAATAAATGATCTGTAATTAGAGGTTTACAAAATAACTTGTAATTTAAATCCTAATTACAATTTTTCCCCAATCCAGATAGAATTGCATGATTATGTTGTTTAACCATTGAAATTACAGACTGAGTTCACTTAATCCTTTATAGAACTTTATGAAATTAACTAATTACTAAAATGTTGTAATTAGAACTTAAATTCCAAATTGAAAATACTGGAAAGAAATTAGAGAGAATGTAAGACAGGAGATAGAAGAATAATAAGACAAAAGATAGAAGAATCAAACGCAAGTTGATAACGGAGTTCGTCCAATCAGGACTACGTCTCCGGGTCTGCTTCTCAATGTTGGACCACTTTTATTAATATCGCCAAGCACCTGAAGATGCCTTCTTACAATATTCAAGCTTCAAAAACCTACACAAAATTCCTCACAATCTCTCACTTTTACAATTTTGGTGTATAACAACACCTTGCAATTCTTCCTCTCAAAAAGAATTCAACTCTCACAAAAGGAATTATTTCTCTGAGTAGACTTGCTTATTTTCAAGCCAAAAATCTCCCCCTTTTATACAAATTTATTTGCTAATATGGGCTAAAACCATATTATTTGCAAATATACCCATATCTCCTATTACAAGAAAAAAATTCAATAATATCCTCCTTTAATAATTTTTGGAAGGATAATATCCCCTCAAAATAATTCTCTTTCCATTTGAATGGTTACGAATGGATTTATTCTCTATTATTTAGGGAATATTTTATGTAAGGTTTTATTTGATCCCTTAATTTAGGAATACAATTCCTAATATTTCCGTGTAAAAGAAAATATTCTAGGCCTCTAAAAATATGGGATAATTTAGGCCCCTAGGAAAAAGGGATTTAGCCTTATTCTAAGGCTTTGAAAAAGCAATTAAATATTTTAGAGAAAATGGTGGGTGGTGATCCCACCATCCTCTCCTCCTTTTAAGTTTTTCCCCTAAAGACAAGGGAGACTTCCCATATAAGGTGGGATACCCCCTATTCCTTAGGTGGCATCCCACTTTAATAGGTGGTGCCCACTTTATATATATTTTTTCTTTAACAAATATGGTTTAATCCATATTTATGCCATGTCATATACTCTTGCCACTTCACCACTTGCCACATCACCATGCTAACGTCATCATTTTGATTGGTCAACTCTTTTTGTCTGCAAACTTTGACCGGCTCTATTTTGCTCATACGAACTCTATTTTTGAAACCGAATATAGTTCCAGAATCAGTACGACGAGCTCTACATTTTGGTGTCATTTTTGTCTCATTTTGAGATGATCAATTTTTGGCCTTTTTGAATGCCTGATTTGCATGTTTGATCGGACCTTTGACTACACATAACTTCTGCATACAAATTCCTTTTGAACCCATTCAAGTTGCGTCAGGACCATGTTAGCGAGCTCTATGTGATGATGCTAGTTTCATGAGATTCTGAGATTGTGAAATTTTTAGGTTTTCCAGGATCCACCTGGATCATTCCTCCCCATTGAGAAGCTTTTGGACCTCCAAAAGGTCTATTTTATGTACAATTTGAGCTAGGGAAATGTCACCCCACTTGCCGAGTATCATCTGTCCTTGCTGGAATTCTGAACACCTGACATCATAACAATAACCAAAACTGCACCGATATTGTTAAGTACATTAGCCACATACACATCCACATCCAATGTTGCCGCTACCAACCATACATTGTTGAAAAGTAGAAGGCTGAATAACAAAATTGAATTTGCAGACGAGAAAAAGAATGTATCAATATCATGCGTGTCTTTCATAACTGGAACACCCTTAGAATTAGGCATGCTCTTATGCAATGGCACTTCTTCTGGTACAGACGTAAGTGCCAAATTATTGCTTGCATTAACTACCCTTTTCAAATGTCCCGTTGTCACAAAAGACTTGCCAGTCTTAGTTGGATGAGAATGCACAATGTATTCAATTCCTTCCTTAAACAAGTGATACTGATTATGTTCCCTATAGAAGATTGCTTTCCTATCATACAAGTATGGGCTACCCAACACAATCCCATAGATATCAAGTGGAACTACATCAAATTCAACCTCATCTATAAACTTAGATGTTATTGCAAATCTTAAATTGCATTGCTTAGTTACTCACAATTTGTTATCATTGCACACCCAACCTAATGGATAAGGGTTTTTATGTGGCTTTGTTTTCAATCCCATCTCTTCAACAACTTCTTCTGAAATTAGATTAACTTGGGACCCACTATCTATTAGTGTATCAATCTTAGTGTTCTTAGAAATCACCCTTATGTGAAACAATTCACATCTTTTTCTATCTTCAGGAACATGAATTTTTGAAGTAGAAGCACATGAAACATCAGTGACAGATTCATTACCAACAAAAGCTTTACCTTTCAAACCCACAATTGAAATCTTTGATTCATCACCAGATTCCATACCAAGGTCTTGCACAACAGTTGTGGACTTTTGCTTACCCTTTCGATCCTTGAACCACTTGGCTTCTGATCAGGATGCAATTTCCAACACTTCACATCTTCGTGCCCTTGCTTCTTGTAGTGTGAGCAATAAGGCTTCTCATCCTCTTTCTTTATAGTAGTGGTTTGTTGTGATTTCTCCTTCCATTTCTTGCTACTTTTCTGCTTACTGGAGTCCAACAACAGATTGTCATGGCTATTCCTTGAGCTTGTTTCCAAATGGATAGCTTGCACACTAACTTCATCAATGTTAGTTGGATTAAACATAAGTATAGTATGTTTCAAATTCTCACGTAATTCACCTATATACTTTAACAAAGTTTCTTGCGTGTATAAAGGAATGCCCAACATTAAAGCCCTCTTCCTAAACTCCTGTGTATATTCTTGCACACTTTGTACTTTCTCTTGCTTTAATGATTGCCAATTCATCATTGCTTTTTGCATATGCCCTAATGGATAGAACTGTTTCTTTAATGCAGCTATAAACTCAAACCAAGAAGAAATAATTTTTCCATAATGACTTAGATCCTCCTGTGTTCTACTCTCCCACCAAATTAAAGTTGTGCCTCCTAGGAAAAGAGTAGCTAATTGAATTTTTTGAGAATCCTCAATAAACTTTTGAACTCTACAATAAACTTCAATTTGTTTTATCCAATTATCAAGTTTTTCTGCATATAGCTCTCCATTATAGATTGGAAAATAAAATTTAACATCAAGTTTCAACAAAGGTGAATTAACTTTAGATTTCATAGGTTGTTTCTTTTTGGAAAAGTTAGACGAAGAAGAAGATGAAGATAAAGAAGATGAGTAAGACGGGGATGGAGGTTCAGGAGGGTCACCACCACCTCCTACTCCTTTACCTTTCTCTTCTTTCAATGAAGATTCAACTTCCTTCTTCTTTCTAACCTTGCTTTCCTTTTTCCTCTGTCGCTCTTGCCTCTCTTGGAAAAGAACTTCCACCATAGCCTTCATTTCAAGAAATGCTTTCTGGAAAGCTTTCTCATCAAGCTCTGGAGCTTCATGTTCAGTTACCATTTCTGACATTTTTGATGGCTTTTGTTTCCCGATCTCAGGATTGAACTCTGTAAGTGCACCTTCTCCTTGCTTCAATTTCAACCTGGTTAACATTCACTTTTGCAATTTCCTAAAAAATGGGCTCTAATACCAATTTGATATGTAATTAGAGGTTTACAAAATAACTTGTAAATTAAATCCTAATTACAATTTTTCCCCGATCTAGACAAAATTGCGTGATTATGTTGTTTAACCATTGAAATTACAAACTGAGTTCACTTAATCCTTTATAGAACTTAATGAAATTAACTAATTACTAAAATGTTGTAATTAGAACTTAAATTCCAAATTGAAAATACTGGAAAGAAATTAGAGAGAATGTAAGACAGGAGATAGAAGAATAATAAGACAGAAGATAGAAGAATCAGACGCAAGTTGATAACATAGTTCGTCCAATAAAGACTACGTCTCCGGGTCCGCTTCTCAATGTTGGACCACTTTTATTAATATCGCCAAGCACCTGAAGATGCCTTCTTACAATATTCAAGCTTCAAAAACTTGCACAAAATTCCTCACAATCTCTCACTTTTACAATTTTGGTGTATAACAACACCTTGCAATTCTTCCTCTCAAAAAGAATTCAACTCTCACAAAAGGAATTATTTCTCCAAGTAGACTTGCTTATTTTCAAGCCAAAACTCTCCCCGTTTTATACAAATTTATTTGTTAATATGGGCTAAAACCATATTATTTGCAAATATACCCATATCTCCTATTACAAGAAAAAAATTCAATAATATCCTCCTTTAATAATTTTTGGAAGGATAATATCCCCTCAAAATAATTCTCTTTCCATTTGAATGGTTACGAATGGATTTATTCTCTATGATTTAGGGAATATTTTATGTAAGGTTTTATTTGATCCCTTAATTTAGGAATACAATTCCTAATATTTCCGTGTAAAAGAAAATATTCTAGGCCTCTAAAAATATGGGATAATTTAGGCCCCTAGGAAAAAGGGATTTAGCCTTATTCTAAGGCTTTGAAAAAGAAATTAAATATTTTAGAGAAAATGGTGGGTGGTGATCCCACCATCCTCTCCTCCTTTTAAGTTTTTCCCCTAAAGACAAGGGATACTTCCCATATAAGGTGGGATACCCCCTATTCCTTAGGTGGCATCCCACTTTAATAGGTGGTGCCCACTTTATATATATTTTTTCTTTAACAAATATGGGTTAATCCATATTTATGCCATGTCATATACTCTTTCCATGTCACCACTTGCCACATCACCATGCTGACGTCATCATTTTGATTGGTCAACTCTTTTTGTTTGCAAACTTTGACCGGCTCTATTTTGCTCATACAGACTCTATTTTCGAAACCGAATATAGTTCCGGAATCAGCACGACGAGCTCTACATTTTGGTATCATTTTTGTATCATTTTGAGATGATCAATTTTTGGCCTTTTTGAATGCCTGATTTGCATGTTTGACTAGACCTTTGACTACGCATAACTTCTGCATACGAACTCCTTTTGAGCCCGTTCAAGTTGCGTCAGGACCATGTCAGCGAGCTCTATGTGATGATGCTAGTTTCATGAGATTCTAAGATTGTGAAATTTTTTAGGTTTTCCAGGATCCACCTGGATCAAGCAACAAGGATAATTATGTGTGGTAAGAAAGAATTTGTGCAGGTATAGGATGAAGAGGAAGCAAAAGTTGAAGCCATTTCAAAGCTTGAAGATGACAAGACAACAATATTGTAGCATGATGCAATGATAGAAAGGAAAGAGGAAGAAAAGATGGTGTCAAAATCTGAGACAAAGGAGGCTAAGGAAGAAATCCTTGAGAAGGTACAAGATAAGTCAAAAAAGCAAGATCAAATTGTGCAAGAGATAGTGTATTTTTCATTGATGGGACAAGAAGTGTGTGAACTTGATAGTGCAAAGGTTTGTGGATCAAATGAGACAAATATCTTGATAAGTAAGAGAGATGAAGTGAAAGTGTGTTGCCTAGGGAAAGGCAAGAATGGCCTAGAGAGGTCATAGTTGGAGAAGTAGTATTTCCACTGATTGGAAAAGAGGTTGAAGGGAAATTATATTCTGCCATGACAGAGGTATGTAAGTCGATTGCACAGAGGTTCCAAGAATAGAGAATTTGAAAGTAGATGTGAAGATAGAAAGTGGAGTGAAAGTGGATGTTTGGTTAAAGCAAGTGAGAGAGTTCAATCATGCAGAAAAAAAAATGAAGAAAGTCCTATGGAAAGGAGGTAAATGTTGGTTTTTAGGTACAAAGGAACATACACCATTAGTTCTTGGCAAGAAGAAGATCAAAGTACAGTTTGTGAAGAAGCAATGGCAAGTTGTGAGCAAGTTCAAGGGCATTATTGGAAAATTTTTCCAATACTTGACAAAATGGAAGGGATTACTAGGTGCAAAATCAAGTGAAGATCAAGACGACAAGAAGGTTCAAGCAAATGAATGGAGCAACAAAGCATTCAAGGCACTTGAATTTCTTTTGGCCAGGAGTATGGTGCAGGAGCACCTTGTGAGTTTTAAGCCTCCATGAGACAATTCTAGTTTTGGCTTGATTTTGATGTTTTGAAGTTATAATAAGGTCTATTTAGACCAAATTTTATGTACTTGAGTCATTTTAGGTCCTAGGGAGTCATTTTATAAAAGTTGCTCAAATATTGCAAAAATTGTCAAAAGTTGTCATGGCAAAATTGTAAAAGTTGCAAAATAGAGAAGTTGAAGAGTCCAAGGGTATTAGGAGTTGGTTGGTGTTTTGTAACTGATAAAAAAAAGATTTAAAAGGTTTAAAAGACTTGGTATGGTCGACCACAAGGGTGATGGCCATTTAGATGCAAGTTGGAATCAATTAACTCATTATTTTCTTGCAAAATATGACTGTAATTTGTGTTGTATGGACATGTATGGAAATTAAACTCACATGGTTGAAAATATAATTTAATTTCAGAAATTTTTTGTTCTTACCATAAATTTTGGAAAGGTCTTTTAAGTGGTCTAATGGTCGAATCTTCCTAGCAGCCTTGCTCAGAAATTAAGGTTCCAGTCTTGAAGAAAAAATTCATATCTCCACTTTCGACCTTTGAAATCTCTTAAAAATTGGTGTGAAGGTCTGTTAAACTATACTCTTCAAGATTATCCAGGTTGTAGGGGAAAAAAATACATTCTTATGCCTTTTTGAGAAAGCCCTAGGTTGTCCCAAGCCGTTTTCATGAGTTTTCCATGTGAATTCGAGGAACTAAAGTAAGGTTTCGACAAAATATGAATGGAACAGAATGTGTAAAGGTGTTTTGAGTTTTTTCAGGTTATTTTGAACATGTTTGAAGAATTGATAAGTTTGTAGGAGCACTGGACGATTGATTTTCAATAAACCCCTAGTTTCTAGGCATTGGATGAGGGTTTTATGGTTTGGCCCTTAGAAGAATGAATTCCTAAGATCTAATGGTGGATTCTATCATTTTGGAACATTATATTTTCTTCCCCAAGATTTTTTATATTTTGGACAAGTTTGGAGAGTAGTTTCTTTGGAAAAGTGGGCTAATTTGAGCCCTAAAAGGTACAAAATACTTGATTTGAGCAATTTGTTACAAAATGACCATGGGTGATTGTTTGATATGTTGTGCTCTATAATGGGTCTCTAATGTGAGTTGAGTTGTGGATTGTAAGGAATTTTTAGTGAAAATATACCCAATTGAGTGGATTCCCTATGCTACAAGGGAAAGAGTTGATTTGATGAAATGGTGAAGTTTTGAAGAGATTGCGATCTGACAATTGTGTGCAAATTGGAATTGTGTTTTTGTGTGTTGCAGGCCTCCCCTTATTCCATCAGAGGGGTGGATAGGTTCAGTTTCTTTCATCCCATATCTCTTTGCAATTTTGTTTATAAGATTATTTTCAAGCTAATTGCTGGCAAGTTGAAAAAGTGGCTTAAGGTGCTTATTTCTGAGGAGCAAAGTGGTTTTGTGGAGGGTAGGCGGATTCTGGATGGAATTGTTATTGCAACAGAGACCATTCACTCTATGGCCAATTCCAAAGAAAAGGCTATGTTTATCAAGCTTGATATGGCTAAGGCGTATTATAGAGTCCGGTGGTCCTTCCTCCAGAAGGTTCTGGTTGATTTTGGCTTTGGAGAAGAGTGGATTCAATGGGTCGTGAGTTGTGTTACATCAGTCTCGTTCTCTGTTTTAATTAATGGGGAGCACTTTGATATTTTCAGTACTTCTCATGGATTGAGGAAAGGTGACCCTCTCTCTCCATACTTGTTTCTTCTGCTTGTTGAAGGTTTGGGACACTTATTGAGAAGACATGTGGAGTTGGGCCTCATTTAGGGGTGGTAGTGGGGAGGTGACTTACCCACACAGTCCCATTTGCAATTTCTGGATGACACAACTTTGATGGGTATGGCTGCTATTCGGGAAGCCATGAATCTGCGTAAGGTTTTGGATATTTATCTTGTGGCTTCAAGATAATTAATTAATGAAGACAAGTCTTCCATCCTTTTCTTCAACACTCCAGATTCCATTCAAAGGAGAATTTCTCATATTCTTTAGTTTCAAATCGGGGCTCTTCCTTTGTCTTACCTTGGGATTCCTATCTCAGTGGGCAGGTTACCAAGGGATTCGTGGTAGCCTATTCTAGATAAATTTCATGCAAAAGTCACTCATTGGACCAATCATTGGTTGTCCTCTGCAAGTCATGTTCAGTTGCTTAAATATGTGGTTCAGGCTCTCCCCATCTATCGATGTATGATTCAGGTGGCCCTGATGGGTTTTTTTAGGGAGTTGGATTCCTTAGCAAGATAGTTCTTATGGGCTAGCAGCTTGTTGTCTTCTAAATGGAGTCTTGTTAAATGGGATATTGTGTGTTGCCTAAAGCAATATGGTGGTTTGGGGTTAAGGCAGTCAACATTGGCTGGTATGGCTTTGGCAGCTAAATTATATTGGAGGTGGTGTATTAAGTAGGATCGGATTTGGGCTAGGATTCTATCCCATAAGTATTTTCAAGGTATCCCTTAGAAAGATATCCCTTTGGTGGGGAAGGGCTCAAAAATTTGGACTACACTCAAGAAAGGGGTTGTGCTTGCCAAAGATGACTTATTTTGGATATGCAAACGTGGGACGAAGACTCAGTTTTGGTATGATTCTTGGGATGGCTACCCCCCCATTGTTTCTCAATTTCCTAATTTGTTGAAATTGTGCTAGAGATTCTATGATGTTGGTTGGTCGAGGGTGAGTGACTTTAAATTTCTTTCTTTTCAAGGGTAGCTGGTGAGAGTAAGGTGGAAGAATCCCGATGAGTGGCCGATGGTGGGTATGGAGGAGGAGTGTGCGGTGCTTCATAATATTCTTTTTGGTAAATGATGTAGTTCCCTCATGGATGAGGATGCTCTTTCTTGGTCTCCTAACCTGAAGGGTACTTTTATTGTTGTATTTGGATACTATATGCTTCTTTCTCAAAGGATCGAGGGTGTGGAAGTTCCTTGGTGGAAGAAGGTCCGGAATAAGTTTTCTTGGACGAAGTGTAATTGCTTTATCTGGAATTTGGATTGGAATAGGTGTCTGACTTGGGATAATATTTAGAAGCAGGGTTTTCAGGACCCCTCTAGGTGTGTTCTTTGTGGTTATGGTGAGGAAAATTCTTCTCATTTATTTTTTCAGTGTCCCTTTACTTTGTAACTTTGGCATTTTTGATGGGGAGTTTGGAACAACCCTTGTGTTCATGCCTCCTCCTTGGTCAACTTTTGGACTAGCTTGGGAAGACCACCCTCATTGGATTCCTTTTTGCAGGATGTATGGTATGTTGGGCCTATTTTCTTATTGTGGCAGGTTTGGCTGGAAAGGAATAGGAGGGTTTTCAGAGGTGAAAACTTGCGGGTCCAACAGGTGTGGCAAATTTTTTTAGGTATGATTCATGAGACGATTGAAGCTAAGGGGGAGGTGGTGTTGTCAATGGAGAAAAGGGATGCAGAGATGGTGGAGAGGCTAGGTATCCATGGGTTATCCTTGATCTCTGATTGTTGCAGGAGAGGAAGGAAAGTGATGTAGTGAGTTCAAAGAGTGGGGAACTGGCATCCCCCTCTGGTTGGCACTTTGAAGGTTAATACTGATGGTTCTTCTAGGGGCAATCCGAGACCTTTTGGAGTTGGTGGGGTTGCTAGGGACTCTTCTGGTTTGATGGTTTTCCTCTTTTATGTCCATAAAGGTTTGTAGACTATCAACCTTATGGAAGGTTTGGTGATCCTCTATGCTTTAGAAAGGGCCTATGCTTTGGGGTGGCACAGGGTTATTTGTGAGTCAGATTCTTAGGTTTGACTAACTTGCTTAATGAACAAAAGGTGTTTGATGTTAGCTGGTAGTTGGCGGTGATAGTGCAACAGATTTTGCAGATTGGTTCCTTGATGGATATGGTGTATTTTGTCCATATTCCAAGGGAGTGGAATAGGATAGCTGATTGCTTGGCTAAATGGGCTTCTGAGCATTTGGATGGTTGGAAGATTGAAGAATGGGTACAAGTCCCCCATGAGCTCTGTCTGGACTTGGAGATGGTTCTTCTGAGGACAAAGTTGATGCTGGTGTTGGTTGATTTTGTCTCTTTCTTTGTCTGGATTGTTCTTTTGGGTCTCTTCGGGCTTTAAGCCTTTTCTTTGATGTAATTCTCTTTTCTAAGGTTCAATAAAGTTTTTACCCATTTTATTAAAAAAAAACCTCTCAATTGAGAAGACAAAGACGACTACAAAGAAGACAAAATGAAAGAGATCTAGGTACATGCAATAACAATAGCAATGTATAAATTGATTTGAAATATTTATAAATGATATTTCGACATGGTCTTGATAAACTTGTGGCGCCAAGCATGTGTTACATTTGTCAAGAAATTTACCCTGCAATGAAGGTTGTACGAGTTCCTGAATGCCCGATTTATGATAGATGTTGGCAAGAGAAACATGAACATCGATTTTAAACATTAAATAATATGAATCTTGGTCCACAACCACCAGAACTTGCAAACTTAACACAAATTGAGGAAATGTTGATAGCGTGTGTAAATCCAATACTTCAAGTCGTACATGCAACTAGAGGTCAGTATAAATATAAAGGACATACCATAAGTTTTCCACAAGAAGTAAGAGAAATAGCTAAAATTTTACCACATTGAATAAAAGATTTAGTAATTATTATTGTTTGAAGGAAGGATCAATGTGGAAAAAATTACAACTTTATGGTCAATAGAGAGAGGGTGTACAAAGCATTGAAATATAAGATAGAACATGATAAGTTCTATAGAGATGTGTGAATTGAAGAAAATTGCTCTTAGTGAACTTACATGCAATTCAAATGAAAACATTTTTGACAAATTGAACTTTGTTCATATGGAGTTAGATTCAAATGCAAATGAATATGTATTTGTGGGTCCAGTGATAGAGATGGATGAAGGAAACATTATTGATCACACTACATCAATGGCATCAAAATCACCAAATATTCAAAGAGAGATGGAACTAATCCATGCATGGGTAAATAAACCTAATCTCGATCCTAGATAACTAATTGATTGGCCAAGAATTGGAACATCTCCAATAAATGAGTATGTCACTGAAGGATTACTTGATATGGCTTATCCAACACTATTTTTGGATGGATGATGTGATTGGCTAGAACCATGAATACGGAGTGTCCATCTACATGAATTTGTTAAGAATTTATTTTGATATAGAGATCATTGCTTTGGATGACACCCTCAATTTAGATATTATATGATGAATATGATTATGAGATATTTTTCATAAAACTTATCTGTCATGTTTGTCAAAAAGAGCTTTCAAGACATGCCAATCATAATCAATGAGTTACGAGAGAATATGGAAAAATGTCCCTCACTAACATCTAGTTGAACATTTGATTTGTTTTGGTACTACACTAAGGGGTACAAGATCTTATTGGGAAAAATGTTGAGCTGAATTAACTAACCTCTCGCATCAAATTGGAGCACCAACTAGTTTCTTTACTTTGAGAGCATCAAATATGTATTGGCCAGATTTGCATGCACTAATGCCAGGAACACAACCAACTAATCCACAAGAAGAACAAAAGTGGCAACGACAAAATATTATTGACTATCCACATATTGTGGCATATTACATGCACCTCCGATATACACTATTTTGAAAGAAAATAATATGGAAGGGAATGAAAGTAAAAGATTATTGGTCAAGATATGAATGGAAATGTAGAGTATCACCACATGTGCATGGATTTATATGGTTAGAGGGAGCACCAAATATAGACAACCTGAATTGGGGAAATGATCATGAAATAAAAAATGCAAAAAAATATTTTAATTCTATTATTCATGCATGGAATCCATGAAGATGGACTCAGAATCTTACCAGCATTTTCATATGATTGCTATGAAAAAATAAAAACAATGAAATAACTCACCAAAAGGAGACTCGGGGAAGAAATACTCAAATCTTTGGAAGCACAATAAGTTTATGTAATGTATACATTATTGGATATCATTATTCTATTAAACTCTATTGATATAGCATGAAGATTATTTTTTTGATTTAATGTGAAATGTCTCATTCAATATTTGCAAAGAATAAAAATACTTTTTTCAAACACAATAAAAACATGCTAAAGTAATATTTTACATATGACACTATGGATGCTACTAGCTTAGGTATCTTAAATACATCTAACTAAAATACGCCGAGACATATTAGTCTCGAGGCGCCTATCTATTCTCAAAAATAATTAAACTATAGGTGCCTCAAGACTAATATCTCTCAACTTATTTTAGATAGATGTATTTAAGATATCTAAGCTAGTTATATAATATACTTACGATGAAGATAATTTATATCAATATTTATAGTAAAATAGTTAATAATAATTGCAATCTTAATATAACATAACATACAACGATATATAAATCCTTTGATATTTTTCACTCCACCTTTGCCCGCATATTGGTTGAAATGGATGTTTCAAAAGGGTTTCCTGCTGAGATTTTACTTAAATATTTTAAGGGTTCTTGGGTCCAATCTTTTGACTATGAAGGGATTCCCTTCTGATGTAGAAGATGTTTTAAAATAGGTCATGTTGCTGCACAATGTGGATTTGAGAAAAAAACAATGACGACTACATGGTGGAAAGGTGCTTCTCAACAACATTATACAGTTGAGAAGAAATCTAAGAAACATAGGAGTTTTTCTGAGGTGGTTGCTTTGGAATCACAAGGTCTAGGGGCATCCTCTTTGGATGTCTCAAATGGTGAGGTTGTTGATGTTGTGCAAGATTACCATATAGAAACCCCTAAAGAGAGAGAGAATGGACCTAAGGCTACCACTTCTGGTGATAGTGCTCTGACTATCATTTATGGTGGCTCTCCTGATAAGGCCACACCTACAGGGAGGAATACTGATGAAATCTCTAAGACAGTGGCTGCAGGCATTCTTTTTCAGGAGAATGGTGCGCTGGATTTGCTTGATAAGGCAACACAAGTGGAAGAGGGTTGGATTTCTGTAAAGGGAGAGAAAGCAAAGTCCTCTAAGCCTTCTTTTGACATGACTCTCCGCTCCCACAAGAGTAGCTCTAAATGTAAATCTTGATGGTTCTTATTTGGGGGCTGGTTTTTGGCTGGCTGTAGGCTATTTTTCTTGCAACTTTGTTTTTGGTTGTGGTTCTTTGGCTTTGGTTGCCTTTTTTACCCTTTTTTGTCTATGCTTTCATGGTCTTTATTTAAGACAACTTTCTGGTTGAGGGTTCCAGATCCTTTCAAAATTTGTTTGTAAAGGGTTTCGGGTCCCTTCAAAACCTGCTTTTTCCTTAATAAAAAACATACAATGATATATTATATTTGATTTATAAGTAACAATAATTTATATTATTAAATGTAAATTATTAAATAACATGGATATACTAATATATTAGGCTAATAGTAATTTTATTATGTTTATGAACTAATAATAATGTAATGTCAAACTAAATGAAAACTATAGCATTTCTTACCGAAGGCTATAGAAAATATAACAGTTAATTTGTTAATTATATTAGATGTTATTCTACTAATGATTAAATATAAAATAAAAAAGAACAAAAATATTTATATTACTAAATATTTCCCATAGGCTTTGGTAAATTTTCATTATTTTTTTGCCTAAATATTTCCCATTTCCTTTGAAACAATTACTTGAAGTAAAAGAAAAAGAAAAAACAAATATATAATTTTTATTGGTTTTTTTAATTTAAAATTCATTCATTCCTATTTTAACATTGATGTACAATTAACAAATTAACTATAATATTTGACTAAGGAATGCCATAATTATAATTTAGTTTTACATTACTTTATAAGTAGGTCATAAACATAATAAAATTACTATTATCATTATATATTAGTATATACATGTTATTTAATATTATACATATAATAATATAAATTATTTAAACTTATATACAAATATTATATAATATATCGTATTATGTTATGTTATATTATATATAAATGTATCCTACTTGTTTATAATATATATTTGTATAATATATATAATAATTTTATATATTACCACACAACATAATATGATTTTTTTTTTGATACGTAAGAGTTGATATTTTATTAATAATAAAAAGAGCCATACATAACATCTGCTAAAGCAGGAAGAACCATGAGCCAACTAGTAGCAAAAAAAACTAGCAAAAACTCCTTTGAATAGCCCAAGAAAGACAAAATTTGACCATAAATGGCTTTGACCAATCCAAAACCAGATAGCCCATATACTAAACAACCAACCAATGAGAAAATTTAACAAACAAAAAGAAGCCAAACTGCCAAACCTCAGAGAAACCCATTCAATTTAGCAAAAGTATCAAAATCAACCACCCAGTCCAAACCATCCTTCATCACTAGCCCTATCTTCCTTTTCAAAAATTCCACCGCCATGACTAAGATCATCTGATGCCTCATAAGCTCAGCTCCTTTCAAATCTAGAAGGAAAGGGAAAACTTTCACTGCCTTGTCCATTTTCTAGAGCAGCTCCAAGTCTGCTGGTCGTGGGATCCCTTTGCCAACAATTGCCACCTTTAAAGTCTCCTCTAAATCACCCATCAAATCCTCACGAAATAGGCGCACAAGTAGTTCCTTGGCCTCCGCCTTAGACACCTCGACATCCAATGATGCGGCCAAGAAGTGTGAGGAGATATAGGCATTATCCCTTGCATACTCCTTTCTCTTCAAATGGCCTTTCCCTAAGACCATTTTTACCACTACCAAAACCAAAGGATAACTATCAAGAAAAACACACTTAAGCCACTGGTTAGTAATTTCTCTGAAGGAAAATTGTCTCTCCGTTTCCAACAAAGAAATGGGTGTGTCCGCACCAAACGACTCCAACGCCTCCACAGACACATAAATTATGAACTTGGAGGGACCAAAATTTTCCATCTTCAGGGCCACTAGAAGCCAAACACCGTCGACCAAATCACCACCAACAATAACACCACATAAACATTGCAATCCACACTCTAACAACTCGTCGACACCAACTCCCATTAATATTACCCATGACAACAAGGCCGAACTCACATCACATGAGCGGGAAATTATTTCGATGCAAGGCAATATGTCCTTGCATGATCATTCGTCCTTCGCCTTCAACATTTATCACAAGGAAAGCCTTGAAATAATAGAATCTCACCAACTAACATCAATGCATGTACTCGCCACATACGGAGTACTCCAAGACAAACACCACTTGTCATTCACATTTCCTCCATTCAAACCGGCGATGACCTTAACATTAATGAAACCACGTATGAGCCAAGTCATACCCCTTCAAAATCCCTCTGCCAATGTGGAGGGGCGCCCACCCAGCCACCCACAACATAATATGCTATTTTATATTATATTGTTTTATAATTTTTAACAATATATAATATTAATATAATATAAATAACACATATATATACTAATATATAATGATTATAGTTATTATATTATAGCAATGAATTAAATCTTTAAAAGAAAACTAAATGTTAATTGTGGCACGTTAAAATTGTTTATTCATTACAACTGGTACAATTAACATTTACCAAATAACATTTTTTTCAAATAGCACTACACTAAATTATAGGGGAGAGGGGCCCATAGTGGAGCGGGGTCCAATAGTGGGGATAGAAGTAGTCCTTAATGGGATCCACTGTGGAGCACCTTAAGATCCAATTGCAAAACACTTTTTATCCATAAAGTACAAAAATTGACAAATCATGTGATGCCACATCAATGCACCAATAAAACATGACTTAGTGCACCACTATTGGTCTCACTTTTTTTTTGGGCCTTTTTGGATACCTCAACAAAAGCATGTTGATGTGGCATCATATTTGATGATGTGGCCCTAAAACGAAATATAGAAGCACATGAATTGCCAAATAAATTGTTGTACAAAATTGGGAGTGATTTGAAATTTCCACAGAATTTTGAGAAACACGAAGTTAGGGTGCTCCACTATAGGCCCCTCTCCCCTAGTTACTTCATTACTATAATAAAATAACTTTAAGGATTATATATTTAATAGTATTTAAATAATAATATGTATTTTTTAATATTATATGGACAAATATAATGTGATATTAAAATTATGTAGAAGATTAACTTTAAAAAAATAGTGGGTGCTAAAACTTTCAAACAAATATTTTTCATTAGTTTAAATAAAATTACACAATTATATTAAGTAATTTCCACCACTTTAAATAAAATACACTATTAATTTTAAGTAAAAAGAGAAATAGGGGACACCCTCAAACTTTTTAAAAAAATATTTAAATTAAAAAAAAGGATTAAAAAATACACTATTATTCCCTTTTTTTTTTGGTAAAAAAACTTGGTTTAGGTCGAAGCACCAAAAAATAAAAAATAAATGTATCAACCAAAAGGGACATTGATAGTATCCACACCAAAAAGATGCGAGGAAATAAAGTCGATTGGGAAACAAGAAGGTCATTCTAGCCAGCCACACGCAACAACAAAAAAAACCACAAACTACTCAACTTGAGGATGCACAATCACGTCCAACACAGGGGACTCCTTAATATTGACCTACAACAACTTAATGAGAGCAAAAGGATAATCACTTCACCAATGCTTGTTGTGGAAACCATCTCTGTTCAAAGTAACACCAATATTAGTTTCCCAATCGACAACTTGATTCCCTAATCTCTTAATGTGAGAAAGCTTAACTTGCTCGCACTCCTTGATTTCCCACTTAGTGCTATGAATTAAGGCATCCAATCTCCAATTTCAAAAATTGTCTCCCTTCATAGTGTTTATAATCAGACCAAGTCTCCCTCAATCCATAGTTTCTTCCATCCCTTCTCCCTAGCAATCATAATCCCCCACAGCATGGCATGAGCTTCAACCAAGTTATTGGACTCGTACTCAAAGTCTAGAGCAAAGAGGCCTATAGTCTAACCATGAACATCTCTGAATATCCCCCCACCCCCTACCTTGCTTGGACTGTTTTGAGTAGCACCATCGAAATTAAACTTCACCAAACCCACCTCCGGAGTGATCCAAATAGTAGGCCTAGAGCAAACAATTGGCGTAGTAGGGGAATAATCAAGCCATAAAAAATAAGGCTAAGCATCCCCCCAAATATTCTCATGGGAAAAAACTAACCAACTACTACTCTTGTATGTCTCACTAAGCTCACCAATTGTGCTTTCCACCATGTCCCATGCTCTCTCGACTGTTTTGTTGCTGCTTTGAAAAATTCTTTTATTTCGTTGAAGCCAAATGTTCCACACAATGATAGCCAGAGCCGCATCCTAGAAAAATTTCAAATAAGGGCTTTGAACAACTCTCAAGAAGCTTGGGGATATTCTTCAAGAGATTCTAGGATAAACACCATCTAGAAAAGAAGGAAGACGATAGCTAACCAACAAAGCTACAATGGAGAAAAAGGTGATCATTGTATTCATTATTCTCACAAAGCACACATTGTGAAGGCCCAACTTTTCCAAATAACCTCAGCCTATCCTAGGTGAGCACCTTCCATCTGCCAACAATCCACAAAAATGAATTTATCTTAGGCATACTATACTTAACCACATGTTGCTTCCAACCCACTCCACCTTGTCCATTTTGTAGAAGTATTCGAAGAAGACAACCTTTACTGTGACCTGCCCATTACCCTTGTCAGCCAACACCATCTTAGACCTGAATCTCATCGCATACCTACTTTAATTCAACCATAGGAGTACAAATATTTCCCCAACACCTATTTGGGGGGAGACCTTCAATATAATCCATGACCCTCTCACCAATCACATCCTCGAAGTGTTTGACCAAATTCCTAAATCGTGCGATATCAAGTAGGGCCACACACTCCAACCAATGGTCCCTCCAAAACTTGATTTTCCTACCATCACCTGAGTTCCATCACAACCTAGGCTTAATGATCCTCCTGCAATAACTGAGGAAATTCAAAATACTAGGCCCTGAAGAGAGAGGCTCTCCTTATCAAAAAGATTATCAATGTTGTTTTGAAGGTATTTTACCTACAAGACCTTACTTCACAATTTATCTTTTTCCTCATATACTCTCTAGACCAGCTTAACACCTAAAGCTCAGGTCATCTCCTTGCACCTCCTAATTCCCAACCCACCACACTTGATAGGTTTGCACACATCATCCCATTTCACCAGGTTATACTTGAAATTGTCTTTGCAACCCCTCCATAAAAAACTTATTTTCACATCTTCATTGACCTTAGCCACTTTCTTTGGAATTTGAAACACATACATAGTGTACACCGGAACAATGAACATAGAGAATTTGATGAGTGTGATTCTACCAGCCAAGCAAAGTCAACTCCCCTTCCATGCATCGAGCATACCATTAACTCTACTTAGGACATTACTCCAATCATTAATGGAGAAATTTTTGCACACCAAAGGCATACCAAGATATTTTATAGGAAGCTACCCAACTTCAAACCCCAATAACCTTTGAATTTCCAAACCATCCACATAGGGTGTCTTCAAGAAGTAGATACGTGACTTATTCACATTCACTTTTTGACTAGCTGCTCTCTCATATTGCACAAGAATTCTCTTGACGATACCAACCTCCCTAGCCACTACCTCTCCAAAAAGGAGTGTATAATCAACAAACTGCAAATGTGTGATATTATTTGACCCCTACAAGATTTGCAGGCCCATGAGATTCCCTTTTCTGACCTCATTTTACATGCCTCTACCGAAGGCCTCAACCAAAATAAGAAAAAGAAAAGGAGACAATGGATCCCCTTGGTAGAGCCCCATGCTAGCACTAAGAAATCAGTTGGGACTCCATTGATAAGGACAACAAAGGAGGTAGAAAAGATGCAGCAATGAACCCAATTACACCAATATTCTTTGAATCCAATTTTCCTTTCAATGCTTATAAGAAAGTACTAAGGAACTCTATCATATGCCTTGTTCATATCCAATTTGATAATCATGCCTTCCTTCTTGTTTTGGATAGAATGGATATCTTCATGTGTAAGCACAATTTTGTCTAAGATTTATTTTTCCTTCAAAATGCCACTCCACTCTCTTGAAATGATGCTTACCAAACAAACCTTTAGCCTAGATTCCATAGCCTTGGCAACCACTTTGTAAATCACATTACAAAGTGCAATGGGCCCAAACTGATCAAAGTAAGTCAGATCTCTCACCTTGGGTATAAGTGCAATAGAAGTTTAATTCTAGTGTTTAGATATAGATTTGCATAACCTACACTCCTCAACAACTAGCCAAACATCGTCACCAAAAAAATGCCAATATTTTTGAAAGAACTCAATTTGAAATCCATATAGACCAGGGGCCTTCCTAGCACCCATAGAGAATACACATTTCTTGATCTCCTCCTTGGAGAAGAGAGAAAGAAGGGAAATTTTTTGATCATAAGTAATTAGGCTGGGAATATTACTCAACATCTCACCTTGGGTGACCTCATCCACCATAGGAGGGGCACTAAGAAGTGACTGTAATTTTTTTCCCTTGAGTCGAATGGCATCAATATCCTCTAAGGTATTCTCTACAGGAGTTTAACTTTCAAAATTATATTGTTTTTCCTTCTGATCTTAGTGGCAATATGGAAAAAATTTGTATTCTTGTTGCCCTCCCTCAACCACTTAATCTTGGAATTTTGATGCCAAAATATTTCTTCCCTACAAAGCAACTTATTATAATCATCAAGCAGACTAGCTTCCTCGAACCGTAGCTTTGAGGAAAAACCTTTAGTAGCAATATTTGCTTCTATACTTTGCAGGTCCAACTCCACCTTCCCTTTGTTCCTGAATAGATCCCCAAAAGAGTTTTTGTTCTAGAATCTAACCTATCTACTCACCTCCCTTAGTTTATTGTGAAAAATGAACCTTTTACAACCCTTGAACTTGGTCTTCCACCACCAAGCATCTTCTCAAAACCAAGGACTTTATACAAAAATGCCTCCATCTTAAAAGGAATACCTCTAGGCTTAAAATCTTTGTTCACCAAGAGTGAAATTGGCCAATGGTCAGAGCCACCAAAGGGTAATACTTCAAAGGTAGAGTAATCTAAGCTCAAGAACCAATTTGAGACAAACAAAAACCTATCAAGTTTTATTTTGATATTATCATCACCTATTCTTTTGTTGGACTAGGTGAACCAAACAACCCTAGGCTTAATATTGATGAGAGCGAAATATTCACAACAATTCCTAGAAGCCAAAGAACCATGAGAGTTTAGAGCCATGCCCCCCCTCTTATCCTTAGGAGATAAAATATCATTAAAGTCACCCCCAACAAGCCAATTATCAGTCCCATGCATTAATCTAAAACTTCTGAGATACTCCCACAACTCCAATCTATCACTAGCCACATAAGGCCCATGAACATTGGAGATGACAAAATTGTCATTATACCTACCCATATTACACTTGATAGTAATACAAAAAGGCTTGGTATCCACTTCCACCCCCAAAATTATAATTTTATTCCATGCTCTTACCAAGTCCCCCAATAGTCCCAATGGCACTCCCAATGACCCCAACACCATTTCTCCAATATCTTGGGATTAAATTGATGAAACGATCTTTATCCATTTTTAATTCCTAGAGCAATAGTATATTAGGGAATTATAACTCAATCAGCCATTTGAGAAAATGACACTTCTTTGGGCCATTAAGGCCCCACACATTCCAGTTAAGGAGCTTCATGACCTCCTAGACTCAAGGAGGTGCTTGCCTCCATTTGACATGAATTGCCTTATTGATGCCTGAGTGCCATTCTCAACTTCCTCTTGAGCTTTGAGTTTTGTCTTTATGACCTCCCCCTTTCTTCCCCTAGAATTATTTCCTCCAACATCCATCAAAATGTATTCTTCCCTCTAAATTTTTTGGTTCTCCTAGTGGCTATGGACCAGTTGTTTTCCTTAGTTGATTCCTCTCCCCCTGTGACTATAGGGACCTTGAATTTGTCAGAGTGGACTCCCTTCTCAAAATTACAATCGCTCCTACTGCCCTTCTACAGTTTAGGGCCAAAGACCACAACCTTGTGATCATTTTATTTTCCTTTATGTTGGTTCCCACATCCATCCACCACCACCTTTGAGAGAGGGACACACTGCTCCAACACCCAAGAAGGCCCATCAAGGTCCACGTCAAGGTGATTGGAACCAAAGGTGGGAGACATAGGTGTTGAAGGATCTCCAACCTTCATGATTGGCCTCACTCCTCTTCTCAACCAATGAGCCCTACACCAAACCCTTAGAGTAAATAGGAGAATTATAATATGGAAAATTTCTCACCCTATCCCCAGTAGCTTTGATCCGCTTATCACAAGACCTAGCCAAATGCCCGACTATGTCACACCCAAAACATTTGAAGGGAAAGCATTTGTAATCCAATTGCTAAATCCTTTCACCTAGAATTGAAGACAAGTGAATTGTGTGCTTGAGAGGTCTATTGAGGTCCAAGTTAACATAGATATGGGCAAAGGTGGGTGGGATGCCATTTCCTTGAGGAGTCGAACACTACAAATATTCCCTTAAAGATTTCCTGATGAGCCTGAAGACTTCTTCCATCTTAAGTTTCAAAGGGATTTTGTGCATCCTAATCAAAACCGAACCTACCTTGATAGGTTTTGAGGGATCGAAGTTGGGCAACCAAGCCCTAGCATAAAGGCCCATGTTCCTCATAAACCATGGTCCCCCTTTAAGAACCTTGTCTTTTCCCAATTTAGACTAGAATACAAACTGAATAAAACCTAGCACCAAGAAATTTATTTCAAGGCTCATTATCACCCATGTGTGAGGCCCATGTCTTGATACATTCCATTTCCAACCAAATGCCAATAAATTTTGCAATGATGGCCTGCTTGTTAAGTGTTTCAATCTTTGAGTGCAAAAAATGATCTAGAATCATGATTTCCATAATATCTTCTAAGACCTCCACATTGACATTACCCACAACCATTCGCATGATTTTCTCCTTTTCATCCTTCGACATTGTCTCCAACCCCTGACTGAACAATAAACTCCCCATGGCTTGCACAATATCCTAAGTTCCATCCTCTACCAGTGACACCACTCCAGTAAATCGTTCCACTTTCTTATCGCATTTCGCAATGCACTCGCTCAATGCCATTGTGTGTATTTGTGAGCACTTATTTATTTTGATTTGTATTAAACTATTATTCCAATTCCTTCAAATAAAATTTCACAATTACTTCAAGTAATTTCTATCACTTTAAATAAAACATATTATTACTTTTAAGTAAAAAGAGAGATAGTGGAAACCCTCAAACTTAAAAAAAATATTTAAATTAAAAAAAGCATTAACAGTTGATCTGTATTAGAATCTATGACAATTGCTATTTGAATGCTTAACGATTATAACGATTGATTCAAGCTTTACAAACGAAATTAACATAATAGAAATACTTAAATAACATAGCATAACAAGGTGATAACAAAATGAAAAAGAGAAAGAGATAGAAGACAAAACACAATTGATAACGGAGTTCGTTGTAATGGCTGTCTTCGGGTCCCTCTCCAATAGAGTGACTGATCCTATTATGCTCCAAGAACAAGATTACAATTGCAAAAAAAATCCATTCCCTTCTAGCATTTCGGCGGCATAGCGTTCCTCCGACATACATGAATGACTTAAAGTTTTCAATGTAATTCTCCCAACACCATCACTTACTTGATTTCTAAATGCCTCACTCTCCCAATTTCACCCCTTTTTATAAAAGAAATTGGCTCAATTTGGTTTATAACCAAATGATTACAAAATATTGCCATATCTCCCATTTTTGCAATGAAATCCTTCATAATCCCCCCTATTTACATAAAAATCACTAATATCCCCCATATAATCTTCTTTTAAAATATGAGAGCACCTTAATATTTTTATTCCTGGGCTTCTCTAGGTTTATTTTGATATTTTATAAGTATTGGAAGATTTTTCTTTTTTAAATAAGGGGTGTTTGTTTTAGAATTAGAGGTAATCGACTTGCAAATATTGGTCAAAACAAACCGATCCCCATAATAAATCAAACCGTGTTCATTGGTGTAACGGTTATTAAAGATTTTTCCTGGTCGGGGGTCACAATTTCGACCCCCACCAGTCATTGTTTTTAAAACAACTTTCCAACTTCATAACAAAAGGAAACAACCTCCTATATGGGTAAGTGGCTGATGTGGGGGCTAACGGTGGAGCATATAAATCACACCCTAGAGGTGGGGGGTTTGAATCCCCCTACACCAATTTTTATCATACAGTTTGAACAAACCAATTGACCAACCACCAGAGGAGAGAGATAGAGGGTGGCACGTGATGCCACCTAGTTGGGCCATGTGGAAATATATGATTCGTTGGAGAGTATTCGTTAGCCGCCATACGTCCACCAGGCAAGCTGCATAGTCATCGTACAGAGCCACGTCACTTGTCCAGTCACCTGTACGAAATGTCGTGTGTCGCTTCCTAATTGGTTTGTATAGATGATGTCACCTACCATGTCGACTACCACATGTCACACCAGGATCGGTCCACGTCTTGTCCATACAGTACGGACTTCCACATCAACATGTTGACGTCAGCACCCATACATCTGGTCAACCCTAGGTACCTGCAACCTTTGACTTGTCATAACTTGCACATATGAGCTCAAAATTTGATGAAATGAATTCCATTGGAAAGGTATTGATGAGCTCTTTGACTTGATGTTGGTTCCATTGAATTCCAAGACAGTGATTGTTTTTGCCTTTTTGGATGGCCTTAGGTGCCTGTTTGACCTGTACCTTTGACTGGTCGTATCTTGGGCATACAGACTCCTTTTGAGCCCATTCAAGTTGTGTTGGAATCATAATTTCAGGAACTTCGATCTGGCAATGATTATTGGAGCATACGTGACACTTCATTTTTTTTACGTTGAGTATCCCCTTGGATCAATCCTCCCCACTGGAGAGCTTTTGGACCTTCGAAAGCTTGATTACTCAGAAAGTGAGGGTAAAGTTCCCTCACTTTACTAATCTCCATCCATTTTTCCTTGCTTGCATTCATCCCCTTCAATCCCACTTTGAGGTACTCAACTGCGCCTCTTTGTGAAGGTCTAATTTTCCTATCTAAGATGACATCCTCTAGAAATTTTGACATGTACTCCGGTGAAATATCATCAATTGATGGAACATGAATGTCTGTGTCTTCATCCAGTATCATTGGAGGCTCGTACAACTTTAGATTCTCAACATTGACAACTGAATAGATATGCATGTATGGAGGAAGCTTAAGGCGGAAGGTGTTGGTTCCAATCTTTTCCAAGATCTCAAAGGGACCATATCGAATCAGCTTGAGCTTCCTTCCTTCGCCTTGCATTCTTTCCTTGTTGATATGTAACCAAACTCTGTCTCCAACCTAGAAATGGTGATCACTATGATTCTTATCATGTTGAGCCTTGTATTTAGCTTGGCTCTTCTCCAAATCTGCTTCCACTACCTGATGGATTGCTTGGACTTTCTGGATGAACTTTAAAGCCTTCTTTGCATCATGGCTTCCATCTTCAATATCATCTTTCCCAAAAGAAAAATCCATCGATGTTTTAGGCACATAACCGAAACAAGTCTCAAAAGGAGACCTCTTTGTAGAAGAGTGTGTTGCATGGTTGTAAGCATGTTGCACAATGAAGACTCTCATACCACAACTTGGGATGTTTGTTGCAGTATCCTCTGAGCAGATGCACAACTGTCTTGTTTACTATCTCTATTTTTCCATCAGTTTGTGGATGGAAGGTTGTACTCTTCTTCAATTTGGTGTCCACGAGTCCCCACAAAGCTAACCAAAATTCCCCTAGGAATCAAGAATCTCAATCTGATACAATAGAAGTAGTTAACCCCAAATGAACCCACACAAATTGAAAGTACATTTGAGTTGTCAATTCAACAGTGACCTATTTCTTACAAGGTATTAGAATACACATTTTGTTGAACCGATCAACTACTACATATAGATAATCATGTCCCTTCCTAGACATAGGTAACCCCCCAACAAAATCCATTGAAACACTTTCCCATGGATGGGATGGTATAGGTAGAGGTGTGTACAACCCCAATTTCTTGTTACTAGGTTTACTTGTTGCACACATGACACAACCTCTAATATACTTAGTTATAGTTTCTTGCATATGAGGCTAGTAACAATACTTTTGCAACTGAGTGATTGTCTTGCTTACCCCAAAATGTCCTATAATCAATGAGGTGTGCTTCTTTGATTACCTACGCTTGTTCATCTTTTGGAATGCATAACTTTCCCAAGTGATACAACAATTTATCCTACACATATTAATCTTTCTCTTCTACATGTTTGCCTTTGATTAGAGCTGAATAGATTTCCTTAAAGTCTTCATCATTAGCATATTGTTCTTGAAAAATTTCATGTACCATGGAACTACCTTTAGGGATAATAAAAACATTCATAATAGGAGGCCTAGACAACATATCTGCTACTTTGTTATGAGCACCTTTCTTGTACTTAATTACCAAATGAAATTGTTGAAGAAAACCCATCTACCTAAAGTGCCTACTTTTTTGTAGTTTAGACTATGAATGTAAGTACTGAAGTGGTTGGTGATCAGTGTGGATTATAGTTTCTTTCCCCATTAAGTAGTGTTTCCATTTTTTAACACTCTAAACTAATGCATAAAGTTCCTTATCATAAGTAGGATAGTTAATTACTGCACTTGTAAAGGTCTCAGAGTGATAGCAGATTGGTTTACCTCCTTGCATTAGCACTACTCCCATGGAAACTCCACTCGCATCTGTCTCGATCTCGAACGGTTGGTGTAAATCTAATAAAGCCAAAATTGGTGTTGTACTCAACTTTTCCTTCAAAGTGTTGAAGGCCCTCTACTGTGGACCTCCCCACTAAAAAGTTGTCTTCGTATTGGTCAATGTGTGCAATGGTGATGCGATGTAGGAGAAGTTTGCAATGAACTTTCTCCAGTACTGAACTACACCTAAGAAACTTTTGACTTCAGTGACTCTACTTGGCTTAGGCCATTTTATAATAACTTTGACCTTCGTAGGGTCTACTTTCAATTGACCACCACCTACGACATAGCCTAAGTACACTAAGGATTTCTTAGCGAATTCACATTTAGACATCTTTACAAAGAGTTTTTCTTTTCTCAAGACATCAAAAAATTTCTTTACATGACTTACATGATCTTCCTAAGTTTGACTGAATACAAGAATATCATCTAGATATACTATGACAAAATCATCAATAAAAGGAGGAAATACATCATTCATGACTCTCATAAATGTAGTTGGTGCATTGCAAAGCTCAAAGGGCATGACCAACCACTCAAAAAGTCCTTGTTTTGTCTTAAATGCAGTTTTCCAAATGTCATCTTCTACAATTCTTATCTGATGATATCCAGTACACAAGTCTAACTTAGTGAAATAAACTGCATGTTTTAATTAATCAAGTAAATCATCAATACGGGGAAGAGGATACATGTTCTTTACCGTTATTTTGTTCAGGGCTCAATAGTCGATGCACATTCTCCAAGACCCATCCTTCTTTGGAACCAACACAACTGGAGAACCACAAGGAGATGTACTAGGATGGATGACTCCTTTTTCAACCAACTCCTGAACTTGCTTTTTGATTTCTTCATTCTGCAAAACTGATAAATGGTACATGTCGATGTTTGGAAGAGGCACATCTTACTGCAACTAGATTTCATGTTGTATCTTTCTCTTAGGTGGAAACCCCTTTGGCTCCTGAAATAAGTCATCATAAGAAGAAACTATTTTGACCATCTCAGTTTTACACTCTGGATCACACCCCTTAAATTCTTCAAATTTTTCATCCTCTTTAGGTTTTACAAGCATTAATACAAAGTTCTTACTAGAATTGACCAACCTTTTCATTTGACCAACATTAACTAGTGCAAGATTAGTCTTAACTTTGTGTGCACGCACAATGTATTCTATTCCATCCTTAAAGAGATGATACTTATTCTCCCCCTATAAAATATTGCTTTTTTGTCATATAGATAAGGACTCCCTAACACAAGCCCACTGATATCCAAAGGAACAACATCTACCTCTACCTCATCAACAAAGTTTACAGTGATAGAAAATCTCAATTTACATTGTTTCGTTACCTGTAATTGAGCATCATTGAAAACCCATCCAAGTGGATATGGCTTTGGATGAGGTGTTGTAGCTAGATTAAGTTTCTTTACCACCTCTTCAGATATTAAGTTGACTTGAGAACCCATATCAAACAATGTGTCAATCTTAGTGTGCTTAGTTACAACTAAAATATGAAACAATTCATTATGTTGTTTATCAGCTTTAGGAGTAGATACTTTACTTGTACTTGCATCAAAAACATTTGCATCAGAAGAGAGAATTATACCTTTCCCTTTACCTTGGACCCCGACATCAACAATCTGTGTTTCATTTGCAGAGTCAGATCCAAGATCTTGTTGAATCAATGCAATAGTCTTTTTCTTGCCTTTATTGCCTCCATATCTTTTTGGCCTTAACTCTAGATGCAGCTTCCAACAGTTTGAATCATCACGCCCCTCTTTCTTGCAATGGGAGCATGTGGGCTTATCACCCTCCTTAATTGTAGTTTTCTTCTTCCCTTTGCCTTTATCTTTATCTTTACCCTTAGACTTCCCCTCAGACTTAGATGGTTTCTTTGAGAAATTATCACTAAAAGTGTTCTTACCCCTTGACTCTAAATGAGTGGGTTGGACGGAAACTTCATCCAGATTACTAGGAATCAACATTAGAATAGTATGTCTTAGGTAAGAATGCAAACCACCTATGTACTTAAGTAATGTATCCTGAGTATATAATGGAATATTTAAAGCAATAGCCTGTTTTCTAAACTCATGGGTGTAATCTTGGATAGACTGACCCTTACCTTGCCTAAAGGTTTTCCAATTCATTGTCAATTGTTGCATATAACTTAAAGGATAAAACTTGTTTTTAAGGGAAACAACCAATTCCATCCAAGTCATATTAACCTTACCATGGCGAGCAATTTCCTCCTGAGTCCTACTCTCCCACTAGGTGAGAGTTGTACCTCCCAAACAAAGAGTGACTAATTGGATCATAGAAGCATCTTCTGCTAGGCCTTGAATCCTACAATACACTTCTACTTGTTGGATCCAATCATCTAACTTTTTGGCATTTAACTCCCCACAATACTTAGGCAATTCAAATTTTACATCCAATTTAATAATAGGCTTACACTTGCTCTTGAAGGGATTAACAGTAGTAGAAGAAGAAGAAAAAGGGGAAGATGGAGTTTATGGAGCTTTTCTTTCTTTTTCCTTTCGATCTTCCTTCTTTTCTCGCTTCAAAGAATCTCCCTTTTTGCGCTTCTTCTTTTCCGCATAAAGCTTTTCCACCATAGCCTTCATGTCAAGAAAGACTTGCTGAAAAGACTTATCATCAAGCTCAGGCTCAATACTTTTCCCAGCTTCAGTTTCTTCCATTTTTGGCAAAGTCCTTCATTTGCCGATTTCAAGATTGTATTCTTCAAGTTCGCCTTCACCTCGTTGTTTCTTGGAATGTGTTAGCATCCAATTATGCAATACTAGTCACACAAAACTTTGATACCAAACTTGATCTGTATTAGGATCTATGACAATTGCTATTTGAATGCTTAACGATTACAACAATTAATTCAAGCTTTACAAACAAAATTAACATAACAAAAATACTTAAACAACATAGCATAACAAAGTGATAACATAATGAAAGATAGAAAGAGATAGAAGACAAAACACAATTGATAACGAAGTTTGTCGTAATGGCTACGTCTATGGGTCCCTCTCCAATAGAGTGATTGATCCTATTATGCTCTAAGAACAAGATTAGAATTGCAAAAAAAATCCATTCCCTTCCAGCATTTCGGCGGCATAGCGTTCCTCTGACATACATGAATGGCTTCAAGTCTTCAATGTAATTCTCCCAACATCATCACCTACTTGATTTTTGAATGCCTCACTCTCCCAATTTCGCCCATTTTTATAAAAGAAATTGGCTCAATTTGGTTTATAGCCAAATGATTACAAAATATTTCCCTATCTCCCATTTTTACAATGAAATCCTTCATAATCCCCCTTATTTACATAAAAATCACCAATATCCCCCATATAATCTTCTTTTAAAATATGAGATCCCCTTAATATTTTTATTCTTGGGCTTCTCTAGGTTTATTTTAATCTTTTATAAGTATTGGAAGATTTATCTTTTTAAAATAAGGGGTGTTTGTTTTAGAATTAGGGGTAATCGGCTTGCAAATATTGGTCAAAACAAACCAATCCCGGTAATAACCAATCAAAATTTGAAACCTTATTATTAGTGAAAGGTAATGTCTTAGATGTTGGTCATGCATGAGAAGCTCCATTAGTTCTCCATTAAAATCAATCAGATGACAGACATTAAGTTTGTACATCTCTGTGACTCCAAAAGGCCCAAGCCATAAAGGGTCAAATTTCTCATGTTTTTCTTTATCCTCTAACTTGGTATTCCACAAAAGAACAAAATTACCGACTTGGAACTCTTGTGGTGATGTCTTCTTATCATGCAGATGTTTCATGATCTTATTTTACAAGTTTTTTCCATGTGTTTATCTTTGTTTCTCATCCAACTTACTTAGTTCCATAACCCTTAAAGACACCACATCACATCGATCATCATCCGTATCCTACAACAATTGATGCACTTGCATATCTAAACTAACAGGCATCCTAGCCTCTACTCCATACACCAATTCAAATGGACTTTATCCAATAGGTTGCTTGAAACTAACCTTATCAACCCAAAGAGCATATCTAAGCTTGTCATCCCATTTATTTTTGTTTTTCTCATTATCCAAACATTTGAACAACACACCTTCATGGTTCCTCCACATGTTATCACTCTAGATACCTTTGTGATCGTAGCTTGATAGTTCTCCTTTGATTCTCATACATAAGAATGTGGACAATTCATGTTCACCAAATAGAGGATCACATATTTGTATCAAATATTGCCACTCAACCTACATGAAAGAGCAACATCATCTATATTCAATTCATTTACCTCTATTGCTTCCAAGATGGAATTAGCCATCAACTTTGGAAAACCCTATCCTTTTATAAGTTTCATGATTTGAATCTCCATATCATACTCCTAGATCTTATTTATCCAATGAAATCTTCTACTGAAGCCTCTTGTTGCATGAATATGTCCTTCATGGAATGGGTTTAAGGCACATATGCTACAATATTAGCACCCACAAGATATGACCTAAAGTTCTTTACTTCTTTGAATAGTGAATAAGCATGCTTTTCCATTGTGGAATACTTTAGTTCTAGTGCTTGTAATGACTTACTGAAGAAATATATCAACCACTCATTTCTATAACCATTTTTTGCAACAACACAACAATGATATAGAAGGATGCAAACGAAAAAAACTAGAGGCCTAGAGTAATCAAGACTCACCAATACAAAAGCCTCTGAAATAGCCTACTTGATCTCCTTCAATGTTTTAGCTAGCTATGTAATCCACTCAATTGATTGTCCCTTCTTAAGAATTCTTGATATAGCCTTGGTCTTTTCAATGAATTTAGGAACAAACCTCCTAACAAAACTTCAATTTTCCCAAAAGAGGATTGCATTATTTTAATAGATTTGGGCTGAGGGATGAGGCTAATGGAATTGACTCTTTTGAGGTCTATTCTCACTTCATCCTTTCATATAATGTGGCCCAAGAGCTTACATTCCTTAACACCAAAATGGAATTTCTTGGGATTGAGAGAAATCCCATGCTCTAAACATTTTTTAAAGATTAATTTTGAATGTTTGCAGTGCTCATCTCTTTCATTTGAAAATTTAGTCATGTCGTCCCAGTATACCACCATGATCCAATTAAGAAGACTGGCAAAATCCATGTCCATTGCTCTTTGAAAAATAGATACAACATTCTTCAAAGCAAATAGCCTCCTCACAAATACATATGTGCCCACAAAGAAATGAATGCCATTTTATGTTGTTTTGACTTTTTAATAACCACTTGATGGTATCCCAAAAACCATCCATCATGAACATTAATTTTAATCATTTTACTTTTTGTAACAAATGTTTCATTCTTGGGATAGGGTTATCCTCAAGAGATTTAAGATTGAAGTTCCTAAAATCAACACAATATTATTTCTCCATTCTTTTTCATATTGTGGCAATATTAGCTACACCCACTCAGACCTAGATAGATATAGTTGCTACCTTAATCTTTTCAAAAAGCATACTAATGTATATCTTTTCAGTCACTACTTTAATCTATACACAACAACAAACTAAAAACAAATGAAAACCTTTAAACATGTACTAACTAAATTTGTTGGGTCTTAGGCAAGTAGGCAATACCGGACTTAATTCTATAATTTTTTTATTACAAAATAAAAGAAATTAATTTACAGACTAGTTTTTGAGATGAATACCCAAACTTGTACCAAAAACAAAATGAGACAAACTTCTCCAAAACCTACGCTAGTTGAAGCTCAAATCCCTTATCGGCAATTACCTTCCAATAGCTTATATATACATATTAATTTATATAAATAGAATTTGTGATTTATTACAAAATAAAATCTTTTTTTTTTAAAAGGTGCAATGCACCCATGTTATTAGGGATAAACGATTTTGTCCGGAGCTATGAACTGGGCCTGCGAGCACTTTGGCCCAACGAGGGTTTGAACCCTAGTGGCCCTCACTACAACCAAGCATCTTGACCACCGAATCACGCCCTTATCGACACATAATAAAATCTTTTAATTTTCTAATAAATTAATTGATTTAATCTCCACTTACATTCATATATATATATATATATATTCTAATAAATTGATTAATTTAATTTATCCACTTACATTTTTATTATATTATTATTAATTTATATAAATAGAATTTTTTATTTATTACAAAATTAAATCTTTTAATTTTCTAATAAATTAATTAACTTAATTTATCCACTTACATTTATTTTCAAAAAAATAAATCATGAGACATAAAATTATTTTCCCAAACACAATAGCCATAAACCAAATCATTACACACAATAATATCACAATTTTAATTACTAGCACTTGTACCCATAGGAGGTTCAAGGAAAATGCCGATAGGAGATTAAAGGTTTGTAGTCACAAAGTAACACATTAATTTACAAGAGAGGGTTGCAAACTTACTAAAATTACAATTAAAAACAAAAACAAAGTCTTTAAACTACAAACAATAAAAAATTATATGATGTATATCATACTACATAAAATTATAAATAAATGCATCAATTATCATGACACAATCCCAAATGTTCATAAACTCTTTGTTACATAGAGATGAAATCTTTAGTCAATAGTTTTTTGTTTTTTGATTAAGGGTAAAATACGGGTTTTGATGGGGCCTGGAACCCAAAACAAAGAAAGGCAAGCTGCAATTAAAATACATCATAAACCATCAGTAGCCCCACAACAACCACTAAAGATAGATCATGACAACACACGTTGCATCTCTATGTATAGTTGAGTATATAGTTTCTTGTTATTACATGCATAATATATACATCAACAATACGGTATGTAAATGTAATAGTTGAGTATAATCTAGTGCAAATAATAAGGAGCATTAAGGTTTTTAACAAAAAAAAATATGTTACAATTTGCATTTTATAGTTTTCAATTTTTTTCCAATTCCCCATCAATATGCATCCCCAGGGGTTCAATATCAAAGGAAAACATATTATAGTAACGGCTCTAAATTTTATATTAAGAATCAAAGTCACAAGTGTACTCTTGCTTAGAATAACTTCAAGTTCAAATATAAGGCCATGTCACTACATTTTATTTCAGGGAGAAAGATAAACCAATCTGAAGTGGAGCTCAATTGGAATATTGTGACCTGGCAAAAGAAAGCATTGTATTAAGAGCAAGTTACTCATGAAGCAAATGTGTTAGCATCCTATTCTTAATGTCTAATGGAATATTGGATCTGGCAAAGGAAACCAAACATTAAATTCAATGTCATCAAAACTTATCTAATACAAGAGGGTAGCTTGTCCCACTTGTCTTTCCAAGCAAGCTCTCATATTAAGTCCCATTCGGCCATTAGCATGCAACTGCATGAGTTGTAGCAACAAGTAAAACCAAGTGCATTCAATAATGAAAAACAAATACAATACGGAAAATTCTTATTTAGAAAGAATATAAAAATAGCACATGAAAGTTTTTCACTATTGTAAAAATTGAAGCTTTTCTTCAATACAATAATTAATTTCTTTTACTTATTCTTAAATAATGAGAATTGTGGGCTCTATTTAACATCTTACAATGAAGGATGAATATAAGGATGTGATATGTCTAGAGAAAAAGAACTTGATAGAAATGTGATAGAATTAGTATGTATACAATCTAAAACAAAAAATGGTATAGTGGAATGTAAGGACATTATACAATATTTTTTGTTGAGAAAACTCTTTCAACTAAAAATATTAACATTGTAAAATTGTTCATTATTGTAAAAAATCATTCATTCTTCAATATAATAATAAAACTTTTTAATTCAATTTTAACCATGTGCTAATAAAAATAAAAAAAATGGAAAATGGTTTCCATGTGCTAATAAAAATAAATAGTTTCTACAGAATTACAAACCAATAAAAAAAAAACTTCAAAAGTAAATAAATAAGTTTATTTTAAAAAATAATAAACATTATTACAAAACCAATTTTTTTTTTTGATACGTAAGGTTTATATATTTTATTAATATTTTAGAAAAGATATACATATTGTCTGCAATGCAGGGAATATCCACCGAACCACCACAGTAAACTAAAACCCCTACCACCCCAGGAATTGCTCAAAAACCATAGCAAAATTGACAGCCACCCTGCCCATTACAAAACCCAGCGCTAGAATTATAGCCATAAAACAAGAAAAATTCAAACATAGAGGCCGAACCTCAGAGGAACCTGTTCAAGTTTGCAAACGTAGAGAAGTCTTCTACCCATTCCAAGCCCTCCTCCACCACCAACCCTATCTTTGGTTTCAGAAATTCAACGGCCATTGCTGAGACCATCCGGTGCCTCATAAGCTCAGTCCCCTTCAAATCTAAGAGAAAGGGGTAGACCTTCACTACTTCATCTGTTTTCCATAGGAGCTCCAAATCAAAGGGACGCGGAATCCCTTTGCCCACAAAGGTTGCTTTCAAGGTCTCCTCCAAACCGCTCAACAAGTTGCCTCAGAATAAATTCACCAACAATTCTCGAGCATCTGCCTTGGACACTACAACGTCCATAATAGCAGCCAAGAACCGTGAGGATATGTAAGCATTACCCCTTGCATACTCCTTTCTAGCCAAACGACCCTTTCCTAAAACCATTTTAACCGCTACCAAGACCAGGGGATCACCCATGAGCAGAATGCGTTTAAGCCTTTGATCTGTGATTTCCATGAACGTTGCTTGCCTCTCCGTCGCCACCAAAGAAACAGGAGTATCCACGCCGAAACATTCCAACCCCTCCACAAAGACTGAGATAATGAATTTTGAACAGCTCGGCTTCGCCATTATCATCACCCCAACCGAAAAACCACTTGCACAAAAACAACCAACAAAAACAAAATTTGAAAAGCACTCAAATGAACTGCCACCACCCACCAACATTAATAAAGCCCACAATCGACAAGGCCGATCCAAGACACATGAGCGAGGAATAATGACGATGCAAGGCAGTCTGACCTTGCATGTGGTTTTCGTCCTCCAAAAACAAACTTTAACCAAGACATCACCTCATAATAAAGAGCGATTGCCACCAAGTCGATTTGCATGATCTACCGTAAACTCCGTACCCTTCATGCCTCACCATTTGGCAAGGCCATCGCATTTCACTAAAATGGCAGCCACCTCCATGAAGCTCCCTTCTTTGAGCTGACTCAGACCCCTCAGAAATCCCTCTGTCGAAGACCACAAGACAAAGATGCCTTGGACTACTGCAAGAAAAAAGGAAGAAGTGATGTGGCCATACCACGTGTCTGACATCCTTCACACCCCCGTCAACACCCCTATGTCCTCTCTCCCCACCACCATATCTTCCGCCAAATCACTCAGCCCACCCTACCACCCACTACAAAACCAAAATATTTAACATACAAAACAAAAATATATATTGAACAAAATTACAATCACTATCCCCTCTTTTTTAAATAAAAAATTAATAGTCAAAGGCCATGTGAATTAATTCAAAATACAACTACTTTGCATTTTTAAATTCACAGCTTAAGCAAACATATAGTGATTTGTATCTTTACATGGCTGAGTTAAGTCTTTCTATCTCATTTCTCTTAATCAAATAGAACTCACATATAACCTAAGTAAACCCTGATTGAGGCATATTCACTAATCTGATACATTCAGACCTAAATCTTCTAGAAACTGAACCCAATTTCACTTTGCTTTAAAGAATTATGTATAGCATTGAAAACAAGAAATTTTCTCGTAGACACTACAAAGAAGAATTGAAAATGATAAATCTTATACAAGAAACTGTATACAAGAGCTTTAAAAAACAAAGAAGAAATCTTTAGGAAGAGACCACATACTACAATTAGAAACAGGAAATCTTCTGAAAGAAGTCGTAGATAAGATTCTTAGACCGACTCTTCTGGTCACGCTTGCAACTGATGAGAGATCACTTAATGTAACCCAAAATATTGATCTAAAACTCTTTCCACATTTATGGATGAATTCACTAATATTTATAATTATACAAAACGTGGTCCAAAAAGCCAATAATCTGAACTCCTATCAAATTTTGCCTACAAATAGTTATTTTTATTATATGGAATGAGAAAGCTTAAATATTTTCTTTAATATTTAATAAACCCCAAAATCTGAGATTCATTTAACTGACCATATTCATAAAAAGGCCATATTCATGTTATGTTGTAGAGCAGATGATGATTAGGTAGGCTCTACAGATCTTAGTACAAATTTTAGCAGTAGTGGTTCACACATTAAAAACAACCCATAAAAAGAATATTCATCTTGATTCCCAATAATGTAGACTCACTTTTTATTCTCTTCCACCACACAGTGAAATACACAGTCAAATCCCATGAAAATGCAAGCTTTTAAAGCTTATTTGCATCATAACCAGATGCTGTTACTTATGTGGGTGATACCCACATGCTGTCATGCCAGCATTTAAATCTTAACTGGGCAATACCCAGATCTATTGTGTGAGTACAGGTTCATCACTTTGAAGGTACCTGTGTGATGTGTAATATTTTGTGGGATTTTCTGAGCCAGCAATTAAGTATGTTTGAGTTGTTTAAGTCATAGGGAAGTTGAAATTGTATAAATGTGTAGATTTTGACATCATTAGAGTCTACAAACTTGGAAGGAAACCCTGAAGGGGTGGCCTTGATAACTTGGACAACAAGAGTGTATTGGTAAATATTCTCTATTTGAGATGACTTTTTTAGTATTTGTAGTTAATCAATGTATCGTCACTTGTGTTAAGGCTACTCTGCTTGACTTCTGTGAAGATTCACGTTGATTTTCTGACTGTTGTCAAGGGTTTTGACTGAGCGTAGACGGATCAAGTAATAGCTGGTGTAACAAGTAATGCATGTGCACATGGAGGACAAATGGGTGAAGTCTAGTAGATGTTTGTAGGATTTCGTTAACAATTTCATCCAGGCATCTAGTAAGGCCCGTGTAAAGTATGTATATTGTGTCTGTAGTTTTATGTAAAGTTCTGAAGCACCATTTGCTGCAATTTTTGTTGAAGTTTTTTCTGAAGTTAGTTGAAATTGCATGTGTTTATGATAAAAGCTAGAATAAGATGAATAAAGAACTAGATATTTGCATGTACCTGTGTGATGCTTAATATTTTAAGGGATTTTCTGAGCCATTAGTATGCATTCAGATGAGCATTGTTTAATTATTTATGTAAGTAAACCATGTTGAAATTTACAAGTTGTGTATTTTACTTTTGACATGTTTGTAGTTTATGAAAGGGTGGTTTTAATAACTTGGACAAGAATCTTTAGGTGAGACAAAGTTTTCATTAAGTATAACAAGTCGCTAAGTTTTTTGCATTTGGTGTTAGTCAATTGCCAGCAAGAAAGAAGAAACAACACAGTGATTGTAATAAGCTACTACACCGGTTGCTGTGAAGGATTTTAGCTGAGCCCAGGTTGAATAAGTAGCAGCTGCTGCAGTAAGTACTAAGAATGCATATACAGAGAAGACAGAGGGGCCCAGTCAATGGAAGGGGCACAAAGAAGAAAAATGGCAGTGGCCTGGCAATGGTGTTATTATGACTTCCCATGTACTTCCACCACCATACCAGTCCTGCACAACCTTGTCAAACTTTCAGGAGGAGGAGTTTTAGATGAGATTTTTGCAGCATTTTAAACAAAAATATTGGTTGCAAGTTAAAGTTTATTTTTAGGTGAAGGGAGAAATATTTCAACTGCCTGGTAGTTGATTTTCCCAGCATGAGAAAACTTTCCAGTGAACCATGCCTGCATGGAATGAAATAAAACAGAACAAATAAACGATCTGGGCAGCATACAAATTCCAAAAAAACAACTGAGACCTTGAAAAGCAACTTACCTCAAGATTCTGCACAAATTGTGTTGTCTGTCAACGATGCCAAAAAAGAAAAATGGGCAGTCTCCAAGAATAATTTAAAAGCCCCTACCACAGCAGATTTTTTTTTTTTAAATTAGACAAATCAAAACCAATCTCCCTACAATCGTTGCTTCAATCTATAAACGAATAGTGGGTCTGAAAATATCAAGGTTTTAGAGCTCACAAAAATCCAATTCAATTGGAGATCTGCATATTAAATCTGAATCAACGAAAAGTTGATTTGCTTCAGAGGTCCAAAAATTAAAGGCAAGGCGTGAAGTGAGGAACAGTAAACAAGGATATTCTTCTGAGTGAGATTAGATGTGAAACGACTTTCCAGTAACCTCCACATGGTTCAACGGCGGGCTTAAGTTGTTTTGAGGCGTGAGACAGGTTTTGTGGCAAATTGTGACTTTACCTCAAATTGATAACAATAGGACTTGAAGCCCCTTCTATGAGACTGCATCCTTAATTATATTACAAAAATTGAAAAAAAATCAAATCCTTGGAAACGTTTAGCTGCAAAAGACCACTAAAATATCTAAACATCTACAACGGAAATAAATTAGGAATGGCTCATCCACGAGCCCTCTAATTAAAAGATATATACTTCCAAACTATCCATATCGAACACAAAGATACAAAGCTTCACAGTAAACAAATATAAAACTCTGATGCAACAAGAATCCTCAAGAAAAAAATTCATAGTTTCTACTTAAATTAGAGAAATTTCTCAGTAATAAGTTAGCTAACTAAAATTTCTTTACGTGTGCTGCTAAGAAAATGTAGTAGCTTATTTATAAAAGTCCACCCATGAATTTTTAACACTTTTGTGGGGAGCAAGAAATCTCTTATAAGCAATTATAGGAGCTATGTGCAAATGGAAATCCAGATGTGTATCAAAATTTAAAATCTTAAAAAACAAGTCATGTAAAACATAGAAATAAAACTTCTAAACTGGTGGGGAAATTTTTCAGATCCTCCTACTCAATGCTACCTGAAAATGAGAAAAAAACACTTTATTCTTGCAGCTGGATTGTATTTGATTTCATAGGTTGGGCCTTGAAAAAATACCAGTATGAGTTGAAGCCACTTCCATGGCACTGCAACCTTAAAAATTTTGGGAAAAATTTTCTGCTAAAAAACTACTAAAGTATATCCCCAACGGAAATAAATCAAGAATTGCTCACCCATGGAAGCACTATTAGAAGTTAAAAACTTCAAACCCTCCAACTCAAATTTACAAGATTCACAGTAAGCAAATATAAAACTCTTTTGCGGCCAAAATCCTCATTAAAAGGCAACGCAGATAAGATTTTTAAGACTTTGTACAAAGCTAGCCATGAGAAAGAGTGTTCAAAGAGCAGAATTGTGTGTATAGAATTTAAAATATCCTAAAACAGATTCATCAACAGCAACAGAAGCACAAATAATACAAAGTGGACACATTTAACATGACCTGTACATAGATCTTCACTTGTCCACCATAAGAAACAATAATTTTCTGTTCTAGTAGATTTAACTTCTTGATTGTTTATGATTTGTACAACAAGGTTTGGCATTTTTTGTAAACGTATTGAAACTCTAATGATTTAGGCTATAAAAGGGATTATATACACCTATTCACGGTCATTATCTCCAAAATATTACAAAAACTGTAGTGTCTGAAAATCCTATACAATTTCAAGCTCAATAAGTCATTCTCTAGCAACCATTGGATACTATTAGTATTAACAATGCTCCGGCTTGGATAAATGAAGGTCCAACACTAACATAAGATTTACCTAGAAATTTGAAACAGTGGACAAAACAAATTGATGAAGAATTGAGTAGATTAGTGGGTATGTAAAGAAATAATTTACTATAATAGGTAAAATATTCAGATAAAATTTTGTGTGATAGAAAATAAGTACCAACAAACATCACATACTAATGTCCATCATTGCAAATGACACCAGAGATTTGTGTCCTGCTGTTAACAATTTCACCGAGAAAAAATGGGCAAAGTTTGCAAGAAAAAATTACGAAACCTTACCAGAGCAATATCTACCTACAGTTGCTGCTTCAATCTATACACAGTAAACGAAAAGAAATCTAAAAATATTTGGGTTTTAGGGTACTACAAATATCTGATTGGATTTGCATATCTTTGCAGCATTTTCACCGAGAATATTAAACGCAATTTATGTTTAGACCTGACAGTTTTCCCGTGACCTGAACATGGTTTGCGGTGGGTTAAACTTGTTACCAGTGCATGAGATGGGTTTACCAGCAATATGGATTGGGCAAATCCAGAAGTAAACCCTATTGGCTAAACATAAAGCAATCATGCAATGCATAAGAATGTGACTATGTGAGTGTGATTTTCCTGAGATTCCATCATACTAGTTGTTTATCAAATGGCTAGGATACCCCTACCTTAACCATGTTCTCGCCTTCAACAATTACCTACTCATATTCTTGTGCTTAGTTGCACTTAATCACACTTTAATAGGTCAATCCTCAAAACCAAGGAATTAAACAAAAACATGATAATTAATTCCATTTCATTTCAATGTATCAAGATTAACTATCAAATATAATGTTGTGCCCTTAGCACACATGCCCCGTTCAGAACGGGGACCCTCTTTTCTTTCGCCTTGTCGAGTCCTTTTGGGGCCGCCTCATTTTGCGTGCCCCTCTTTTTTTGATGTTTCGTATGGTCGATGTTGCTCCAAAGTTTAATCATAAATCGATCATGCCTCCGCTTTTGGTTTTTGCTGCCTTCCGAGGCCTCGGGAGTCCCTCTGGCATTTTGGCTCTGAAACGTCCCCGGGCCCTTCCGGGCTCGGGTGTCCAGGGTTCCCTCTTCGGGTTTCCCCTCTGGAAATGCTGTCCCCTACGGCGTTCGCCGAGCGTCTTTTCGGACCTCGGGGTCCGTCCCGCCTCTCGCTGTTTGCAAACTTATTAAAATTTTTCAGGGCAGCGATCGCCCCTCTGGGCCCCGGATCCCAGAAGTCGCTTTCGGGGCTTTGTCCTTGTCTCGCCGTCTGCGACGATGAACCTCCCGTGGTGCCCTGCTCTTCAGGCCCCGCCAGCCTTGTCTCTGTCAGTTTTTGCTCGCTGTGGCCTGCCTGTCGATGGGTCGTCCAGGTCCAGCCATCCAAAATTTTGTCTCTGAAATTCCGTGACGGTTCCGCCATCCGGCAGTCCGTGATGAAACCCGCCATCTGGGCTCCGGGACGCTCCCCATCGTCGCCGTTCAAACCAACGAGAAATCTTCGCGCAGCCGACACGCCACATCTTCCCAGCCCCCGGGTCCCGGAGTTCCCACCGCCGCCGCCGTATTTTCAAATTCCACCAACCTTTTTGCTCGGCTGTACGAGCATTTATTGCAGTCATTCATGGCGGTTGGGGTATAAAATGCCCAAACCGGCCAAATCATTTTCACAAACAAGATTGGAGCGAATTGAAGAAGCTATCACTTGGAGCCCACCGCCTTCGACAACGTCATGATCATCGCCGTCTGCATCAACCCGTCGACCGTGTGTGGATCCCACGTCCCCCGCCTAGCGTGTTTCGAGGTGGGCCATCCTCTTGCGCTCTTGACCATCATTTTCATGATTTTGAAGTATTTAAATGAATGAACAAATCCTTAAGAGAGCATTGATTGATAGAACACCAAATGGCGCACCAAACCCATGTCTTGGAAAACCGAGTAAACCACCTAAAACGCCCTCCTTGCTAATTCAGGACTTTTCCCTGCCGCGACTATTCTTCGCGCAGGGAAAATGTCCTTCCTAGGCCCGAAACCTGCCTTCGCCATCGAAATTCAAAACCTCAAAGCATCCACCGATGACAATCCTTCTCTACGAGCCCGGTTCGTCGGATTTCCCTACTCGGACTTCCGTTTGCCTTCCGCCGCGCTTGAACTGCCAAAACACCCTGCCTCCTCGGCTGCCGGATCCTGGTCTCTGCTCCGCCATGAAGGGTTGTCATCGAACCTATGCCCTTTGACCGTCCCGGGCCCGGAACCCTGGAGTTCTGCCTTCGGAGTTCCGCCGGAGGTTCGCCTTCTCCAAACGACGAACGCCGCCCGGTGCCCTGGCCTCCGGGCTCCGTCGGTGCTTCAGCTTATTAAACCTTTGGCAAATGAAATTAATCCATCCTTTTTGCCTTCAGGCCCCAGACGGCAGGTTTCCCTGTTCTTTCTTTTGTTGGCCCCGCTGCGTATTCTTTCGGAAAAATCATCAATGCCTTTCGGGCTCTGGGCCCTGCTTTCCTCTCCGTTGTTGGCTTGGTCTTTTGGGACGGTGCCTTTCGCATCCCCGGGCCCCAGCTCCCGGACTTCCGTTCTCGGAAGTCCGTCGCTCTCCTGCCGTCAGAATCTTCGCCTCGTCTGCCTGGTCATCGGACCCCGGTCTTCCATCTGCCGTGTGTTGTTGCCAAACTCGTTGCGGCCGACAGCGCGCCGGTTCCCGGTCGGCCTTCTGCTCCCCTGGCGCTGGTGGCCGGACTTCCGAGGATGGAAGTCCGCCTCTCGCCCGCCGCTATTGGCAGAAAATGCCTCCAGCGCCCTGGCCTTCGGGTCCCGACACTCCAAATGCCGCTAAACTTAATTGATAAACTCACATTGCCGGCTTCTTGCCCCCGGGCTTCCCTTACCGGACTTCCGTGTGAGGATTTCCGTCCTGAACGACGAAGTCCACTCGCCTTCCCGGTGTCGCCGACCCGTGCCTTCGAAAAAAAATTGACTATATGTCGGCCGCCTTTTGGACCTTCGGGCCCCGTGCTGCGGACTTCCTCCTCCGGGTTTCCATTGGCTGTCCGCCGTCACCAACGACCATCACTCAACGGCTTCCCGGCTTGAAACCTCCGAGTCTTCCTAGATCGATCCTAGCAAGCCCAAATATGGAATCTAACCTCGACCCACATGCTAAATTTTAACCCTCTTCATCATGAGCTCCTAAAAACATTAAAATTCGACCAAGGAGGGTCCCCGGGAGCTTTCAGCTGCGTTTTCCCTTTCGGACAGCATTCCTGCCAGGGAAGTCCGGCCCTCTGGGCCCGGATTGTCCAAATGCCCTGAAACGAAGATCAATAATGTCTAGAGATAATATTTATGATATACTTGATTGATTATTTAGATGTTATTTTTGAAATATGGACTAACATGAACGCTTTTGATATTTTATTGTGCTAACTTTTCCCTTGCTTGCAGAATATATGGAATCAGGTGTGGGAACTTCAGGGGCATCCGCCGAGAAGGACAAGGGCAAGAAGTCAGGAAGGACCCCTCGGGGAAAGGAAGACAAAGACCAAATGAAGTATCAGTTCTAGGGCGAACCACTCCACTCAAAGGTCACCACCGACTGGAAGGAAATCTCAGATACCAATATTGGCCAGGTTGATATAGATGAATTCACTCAGAGGGTCAGGGTCAATCCAACAACAAAGAACGCCAGATTAATACGGTAGAGTGGATTAGCCAAGGCTGCCGGTTTCCCTCCCTCACTCGTGGCGCCCGAATTAGTGATGGCTTGCTAAGAAGCCTATTAGCCAGACACCAGAACAATCGTGGATAAGGAGGGGAACATCCTTGCAGACATGTCGTTGGAAGGGATCACCAAGACATTCCACATTCCCACGTTCCAACAGATGGAGGTCCCCACATTAGAAGAATGCCAAGCAGTGTGGGATGCCAATCCATCAGGATGCAAGAAGTCAATCAACCTCTATTGGCTTAAGGAAAAATGGGGCAGCGCTGCGAAGGTTCCCCAGGAACTCTTCCACAGTGATTTCCATGAGGATTACCACGACTTGGTAACCTTGTTGAGCAGGGTCAGGGGTCTCCCAATGGCCGCCTACTTCCAGGAGTGGATGACCTATTTTATTGAGCAGATCCTGTGGGGAAATGAGGACGTCACGACCAAGGTCTCATTCTACTGTCGAGGCATCATTAGCGACTGCTTCCACGAGCAGTTTGTCAACGTGAAGAAGAGTTCTAAATTTTACATGACCTCCTACCTCGTCTACTCCCTAGCAGATCGAAGACAATACAACGGGTTGTTTGTAGCACCCGATCAGGGGCAAAAATGAGGACTTAAGGCCTATGAAAAATATCCGCAGCTCCAATACTGCAACTTCAAGAAGGAGTACTATAGGGTCAATGATGCCTTTATTGGCCATATCATCAGATTGATCGCCAAATATTTCGAGAGGAGGGTCTCCCACAACACTAGGGCTCTCCTAAAGCAATATGATTTCATGTTCATCTAGTTCCCCAAGTTTACATACATCTGGGCCCAGGGTTTCACCGAAAGGCCAAATAGATTACCTCGCTACCCTAATGATAGAATCATCCTCCTGGAGCTTTCTTGACAGCTCCAGCACCTCTAGGCAATCTTTAGCAACAAACGCATAGCGAGGATCTCCTATCCCATGATCCTCAGCCAGGGCATGTACCAACTACAAACATCCCAATGTGCCAGTAACTTTGAGAAGGAGCTCAAGGATTACCATTTTGACTAGTCACTATTCACTCGCGGATGGACCCACATGGCCATGTCAGGAAGGCACTGGGGCCAGCATATGCCCACCAATACCACATTGAAGATTTCTGGGCCGACTACAAGGATGACAAGGAGGTCCGCGCAAGGCACTACATGCGCATGATGGTGCAGTTCTTGAGAAGAGTGCAACCATTCCCGATGTCGGATCAGGTCGAGGAGGATGAGTCCACCATTATGCATCCAAGGTACCCTGCAGTCGCCAACCTGCCAATACCATCAATCGACTGGGACGAACAGGAGGTCGACGACCTAGACACCATCACCCAACCAATCATAACTCGTACCAAGGAGTGGGTCAATGGGCAGGTGGTGCATCTGAAGCAACAAGGAGTAGTCCTGACCTATGAAGGGCTCAAAAGTGAGCCAAGTGCCACGGAGGATGTCGCTGCCACCACGTTGACTGGTGAAACCTCCAAGTCTCCTCCAGTCACCAGGTCCTAGAAGAGGAAAGAAACAAAGACCGCTCAGTCTCCTGATCCCAAGGCCCAGGCAAAGAAAGAAACGGGAGGCCCATCTCCCAAAAGGCTTAAACAGGTAGTGGGCACGATAGAATTCCAGCCCCCATTGGCTCTCCCTGCCCCTCCTGTGGTTGCCGCATCTCCACCAGCTGTGGACATTTCTGTCCATCTTGTCCCTTCACCCCTGGTCGAGTCAATAATTAACGTTGACTCCTCTTCCGGCGTGACCACTTCCCCTTCCTCTTCTGCTACCACGTCGCCAATCACATCGCTCCCTCTGGCAACAATAACATCACCTGCTCCCCTTGCTACTATGCCCGAGGCTCTTACAAGGCACATGAAAAACCTCCCCCCTGAGCTCTCATAGATCTTAACGGACCCAGCTCTCCAAGCAGCCCTCGCCCAAGCCCTCGCGACAGCTCAGCCTTCACAACCGCCAACAGGGCCGCTAGCTATGGAAGCTACAATGCAAATTTCAAAAGAGTTGGAGGAGCGAGAGCAAGAAGCCTCGAAGTTCGTAGAGGAGGAAGCCGATGAGTATTATGAGCACCCTGAGTACAAGCACCGAACCATCGACAGGGTGGTCTACGAGGAGGAGGAGACAGGCTCTTTTGAGAGTGGAGACGAGGAGGGTGGCTCAGGTGCTAAGGAAATCATCTAGACGTTTGATGAGGAACTTGAGGAGGAGATGGCACAGTACCTAAAGAACGTTGGGGAGGAAACAAAAGAGTCACCACATGGTGAAGAGGGGCAGCCACCAGAAGAGGAACAGACAAAGGACCTAACCAAGGCTGAGGCCCATGTTATCACAGGCCCTGAGGCCGAGGCTGCTGAGGAGAAGAAAGAAGAAGAGGCAGCAAAAGAAGAAAGTCCCATACGAAAACCATCCACTGGGCTGCCCGTCAAGTGCCTCGTGTTCGTTCATGACTTCGACGAAGAGGAGGAGGATGATGCCCAAAGGAAAGAAGAACTCCGAAAGGAAAAGGAGGCATAAGTCTTGCCTTTGACTGAGAAGGGCGAGGGTAGCCGTGAGTCACCCAAGGATAAGTCTGCTGTGCCCGAATGGTTGGAGAGGCAACTTGAGAAGGTGACCCCTGTGCTGAAGGACCCAAGGGCAAGGTTGGAGGCCATCTTGGCTCGATCCCAGATCATGATGAAGAAGGAGAAGAAGCCCAAGGTCTGATCCAAGATAACAATGGATGCTTTTGGCTCCCGAGTAGCACAAATTGCAACACCTATTGTGAGCCAAGCAGGGGTGAGTTATAATATCTCCACCATCGAATTGGGGATAGCAACCAGAGAATAGAAGGTCGAGCACCTTGAGGAGTTGGTGGCCACCGTGGTGCACCTGATAAAGCAGGACAAGGTCTCCAAAGACGAGCTCAAGGCACAGGTTGCAGCGTTAACAAACTACATTCAGCAATGGTCCTCAATGGACGACCTACCCACCACCTCCGCAATCGCACCGCAGTTTCTCTCCAAAGAGCAGATAGAAAAAATGGAAAGGAGGAAGAACTTGGAGAAAACCACTGAGGATTGTTTCCGACAGGTCACATATGTCAGAAACATGGGAATCAGTAGAGCTGTGCAAACAACCAACAAGTTCTTGGACCTGATCCAGTCCCTGGAGAGCACAAAGAGACTCTGCACCAATTTCCCCGCCACCTATGACTCCACCTTCCCAAGAATCGAGGCCATCCTTTAGATGCCTAAGGCCACGTGGGAGGAGAAGCTAGAGCTAAAAAAGGAAGATCACTGGCTAGTGGATGTGTGGTGCAGAGACCTCGACAACTGGAAGGAGAGGTTGGAGCAAATCCTGAGCAGGGTGGATCCTGATATTGAATGGATCAAGGAAATCTGGGCGGAATGTGCCCAATATCTCAAGCTGATGACGGGCTATGATATGCCCACAGTGCAAATGGATCAAGAGAAGATCAAGCCATACTTCCAAGAGAAGATGAAGGACGGGACAACTAGAGAAATCACTACAGAGTTCCTAAGTTTTGCTGCACGCGCCTTCGACCAATCGGAGCTATTTAGGGACCAAAGCTCGAAGTATGACGAAGACTGGAAAAGGTTGGAAGAGAACACTAAAGAATGGAGCTATCAGGCATTGCGATGTGAGATCCTCGAGATCAACAAGCTCCAAGAGGTCATCCTCAAATATATAGAACACGCAAGTTCTGAGGAGCAGAAGGACAACCCAGCCAAGGACAAAGATCTTCCTGAAGAGTAGCTACAGCAAAGAAAATAGCAATCCACTAAAGGACGAAAGAACTACAGTGCCATCCACAAGAAGATGAAATAGGGAAGAAACAAAAATGTATTTTAAATTGTAATCTATTTGGGGGTAGGTGAAACCCTATTTTTTAATGAATCTTGGCCACATAATGAGAATGAATCTTGGCCATTCATTTAACTTTTTGAAAGCTATAAATAGAGCACTCCCCTCATTTGCAAAGTGTGAGTTGAGTTGTTGTAAAGACATGCTGTAGAAATTTATAAGAAATAGCATTGACTTGGTGTATTTTCTTGGTTTCTCCCATGTTGCTTGATTCATTCTCCAATGTTAGATGTTTGACTTAGATCTTATTGCTATTTAGTTAGCTGTCTTATTTCTTTGGATAAATCTTAGGAATGCTGTTGGGTGATTGTAAAAATTCCTGCCTTGTTGATGATCCCTTAGTCCATACTTTTTGCTGTTTGCTGATGGTAAATAGCTGTGCAAAGTTAGCTTGGACTTAATTTTAAAGCTGCTCTAAAACAATTATCTTTGATTCATGCATGTATGTGGTGGATGAAGGATGAAATATCTGCAACCCTTAGAAGATAGCACAATTTCCATGATACTGTGAAATCCCTGGTTAAGTGGGATATTGTTTTGAGGAATTGTCCATTGCAGGAACTCCATTGTCACTATTCATAGCAAGCTTCAGACTTAGGAACTTTTCCTCCTCGTTGCCTTTTTCCTTTTTTTTTAAGAACTGACCTATGCTAAGTTTCATTGCACATTGTAAAGCAAAATCCAACAACTAAATGGAGTCCAAGATTGCTGTTTGAACCTACATCCTGTGCACAACAACTTCCCATCCTAGGAACTCCATTTCAAGATCCAAATTCCATGCTTTGTGTCTATGCTTTGTATTTTCTGTAAGACCGCCTTGTGATTCCAGCAAATCACATCAAACTACTGAGGTATCTAAGCACTATCATGACTTGACATCCGAGAGACCTTGGGATAGTGTTCTACAATCTGATTGTGGAGTATTGTCTTTCAAGAGAGGTAGTGCACCTACGCACTACCTATGTTGAGAAGTGCATAAAAACACCATCAACATCTAACAATCACACACATGTAGATACCAGATAATCAAACAATCATAAATGATATCCAATAGTCTCATTAATATACTAAAAAAAAAATGTAACATAGGATCAAGATGTAACAAACATTCAAGGTCTATCAAACTCTAATCTTCACCTCTTTTGGGCAAGAAAAAAAACTACGACCGAGATTAAACTGATGAAGAATTGTATTACAAAAATATACAAAAAATCTTTGGAGATTGCGAGACTCTTCTTTCCTCTAAGGGTCAGTTCAATCGAAACCATAACAACCACCAAGGCAAAGAACAAGCCTACAACGGTTGTCACTAAAACCATATTAAAATTGAATGGGATTTTTGTTTTGCTTGATTATTTGGCATTGATTGTGGTAGCTAGTATTGCCATAACTGATACTCCCATCAACATGCCCACAATACTCTGTAATGATTTGAATTCATCATGGACATGTGCTTTTGACTCATCCTGTGGTTGTTCAACCCGAGCCTGCTGTTACACCCCGATTGTGTAGCTACTATTGCATAGGGAAATGCATTGTAATGACTGAATCATTTAGATGAATAAAACATATTGTTCTTGTTATCAAATGAATGTGTCCTATTTAAATGATTGTAATAGTGTTATTCTAACTTTTGTAATGTTTTATGTATACTGATTTGTTTTGAGCATATGACTTCTGTTGTCATGTCATGGTGTGCAAGAAAGAGGACCATTCCTCCAAGCAAAGGAGAAATATCACTCAGGGAGGAGCTTGGTTAGGTAAACAATAACGAGTACCAATTGAGCATACACACATCCCTTAGACTAAGTAAGCTAAGTCAATTTGTCAAGTTAAGGGTAAGTCATCCATAGGCTTGTATGTTGACATTAGGAGTCTTGTCTACTTCTGAATGCATGTATAAGTGATGCTTATCTGTGTATCTGTTCATGATATTACATTACTGGTTAGGAGGTGGGCATGTATACATGTATATAGTATATACACATATCCATAGGTATATTCATGTCGATACAAACGTATAAAGGCAAATGGATATGCTCGTATGAGTACACCGATATAATATACTAACGTATACGTATACATAGAGGAAAATATACAAACATATATATATGTATATATACCCACAACCAACCTAATGTATATACATGAATATTAATAATATTATGTTGATATTGCCTCAGAATTTACATATACACATATACAAAGGTACGTATAATGAAAGTATGCTGACTGGCTCGCAATATACGTACTTTGCAATTAAATATGTATGTGTGTGTATATTTATATATGTAAAGGTATATATATATGTATATATAAGTTTATTTAAATTATAATATATATATATATATATATATATACTAAGTCACAAGATTTGAATTCGAATTCGGCAACAATGAAATTCGGTAAGGAAAAAATTTGAAAAGTATAAAATTCGGATCAAATTTGCCTTATGTAATTTTTATTCTTTTTAATAAATATAAGTAATATATCCATAAAAATGTTTAAATAGTTTAACATTGATAAATAGATTTGAAATCATAGAAAAAAGATGACACATTTATAAAATATAAACCATAAGAAACATGTGAAATCACGTTTGCAAATATGTTCAAAAAGGTACAATAAAAACCAAGACTTTAGAACTTCAAAAAAGCTCCAAGTCATCAAGAGCACTTGGCTGAGATGCTAAATCATCATCATCATCTATATCACTACTCAATTCATCATCTACAAAGTCAGGCTCTGCTATGTCTTCAAGAATTTCTTATTAGAGAGAGAGATTATATATATATATATAATAAACATATTTATTGATTTCTCTGAAATGAGCTTTTGATAACACACACACACACACACACATATATGAAAATATTAATTTTATTTCAAAATTTTGTTGGGCCAAACTGTTGTGATGTCGGCTATTCTATTTTTATTTATTTATTAATGTAATGAAGTTGAAAGGGGGGTGGTTGGGCCGTACCCTCCCCTCTTCCCCATTTGGCAGCGTTGGGCTGCCCACAATAGTCCGTAGACTGCTGTGCGTAGTCCACGTACGGGGTGGAATTAAATTAAATTAAATTTTATAATATACAAATATATATATATATATATATATATATATTTATATTAATATATGTTTTTTTTTGGAACATTTATATACCAGAAAGATCAATGAGGCTAGAATTATTAAAAAACAAACAAAATGTTTATATATATATATATATATAGATATATTGATTTCTCTTATGATTATGAAATTATAAATATGACTGTAATTTATTCATGGAAATAGTCAAAATGGTATTTATATCAGAATTATTATCAAAATGTTATCTTCAAAATTATTTCATTGAAATTGGGAAATAAATCTTATTGGATAATTGCGAATGAAATAAAACAAATTGTGGTATTTTGAGTCTATTTTGTAATACCCATGTGTGGATATTGTTATGTTACTTGCATTATGAAATCTTGTAAAATTGATTTGGCTACTTTTCTTTATGGTTATGTTATTGTTTTGGCTTTATCGATGTGGGAAACTAGTTTGCTTTAGGGAACCACTAGGGATATTGTGAACCTTAGACTTCTAGAGGCTTGAGCTTATTGTTGATCATTGTATCTCTCTTTATGTACTTTTGATGTGGCAAGTTAGTGAGTATCATTATTTTGAAAGGGTTGTACGGGAATTGTTGAGACTGATTATATGCTTTTAACAAGATGGGTCATGCCTCGCATGTTTTTCTATTGAGATTTAATGTTCATTTTATGTGGTACAACCCTTGGCTTGGTATATGTTTTGGGGTCTCCATGGAGAATGGCTCTTCATGGGGGTCGACGCCTCAAAAGGAGGAAGGGCCAAGATAACTCACGTAAGAGTTAGATCAAAAAGTGAAAACCTAATAAAATAATTTAGGGGGATGGGTAGTAATAACATAATAAGATAATCTTGGATTCCTCGTGTATCCATTAGGGCTTTCACAGACTAATGGTAGACTGAGAAGGCCATGGTTGGCAAGGTTGTTACCTCATCTTCATGAGAGGTTAACGGCTCCACAAGAGTCACCCTATGGGGTCAGCGCCTCAAGTAGGAGGAAGGGCCAGGATAACCATAGATGGGGGCCGAAGCCTCATGTACGAGGAAGGGCTAGGATAACCCATGTAGGACTATGTGATGACACTCTCCACTAGTTGCCCTTATGCTTTGCTTTCTTACTTGCCTCTGGAAGTGGTTAATGGTTGTTGCCTTTGATTTATTTATGATGTGTTTTATGGTCTTGCATTATTGTGACTAATTCTTGGTTGTTGTTCATTTACAATCTATATTCTCTCATGTTATGCCATTGGAGTTACAGTTACTATGTTACTACTATTTTAGTATAGTCTTGTTGGCAT
>VDFB02323583.1:85408-100447 GCA_007258455.2 Sequoia sempervirens
TGTTGCTTGATTCATTCTCCAATGTTAGATGTTTGACTTAGATCTTATTGCTATTTAGTTAGCTGTCTTATTTCTTTGGATAAATCTTAGGAATGCTGTTGGGTGATTGTGAAAATTCCTGCCTTGTTGATGATCCCTTAGTCCATACTTTTTGCTGTTTGCTGATGGTAAATAGCTGTGCAAAGTTAGCTTGGACTTAATTTTAAAGCTGCTCTAAAACAATTATCTTTGATTCATGCATGTATGTGGTGGATGAAGGATGAAATATCTGCAACCCTTAGAAGATAGCACAATTTCCATGATACTGTGAAATCCCTGGTTAAGTGGGATATTGTTTTGAGGAATTGTCCATTGCAGAAACTCCATTGTCACTATTCATAGCAAGCTTCAGACTTAGGAACTTTTTCTCCTCTTCGCCTTTTTCTTTTTTTTTTAAGAACTGACCTATGCTAAGGTTCATTGCACATTGTAAAGCAAAATCCAACAACTAAATGGAGTCCAAGATTGCTGTTTGAACCTACAGCCTATGCACAACAACTTCCCATCCTAGGAACTCCATTTCAAGATCCAAATTCCATGCTTTGTGTCTATGCTTTGTATTTTCTATAAGACTGCCTTGTGATTCCAGCAAATCACATCAAACTACTGAGGTATCTAAGCACTATCATGACTTGACATCCGAGAGACCTTGGGATAGTGTTCTGCAATCCGATTGTGGAGTATTGTCTTTCAAGAGAGGTAGTGCACCTACACACTGCCTGTGTTGAGAAGTGCATAAAAACACCATCAACATCTAACAATCACACACATGTAGATACCAGATAATCAAACAATCATAAATGATATCCAATAGTCTCATTAGTATACTAAAAAACAAATGTAACATACGATCAAGATGTAACAAACATTCAAGGTCTATCAAACTATAATCTTCACCTCTTTTGGGCAAGAAAAAAAACTACGACCGAGATTAAACTGATGAAGAATTGTATTACAAAAATATACAAAAAATCTTTGGAGATTGCGAGACTCTTCTTTCCTCTAAGGGTCGGTTCAATCGAAACCATAACAACCACCAAGGCAAAGAACAAGGCTGCAACGGTTGTCACTAAAACCATATTAAAATTGAATGGGATTTTTGTTTTGCTTGATTATTTGGCATTGATTGTGGCAGCTAGTATTGCCATAACAGATACTCCCATCAACATGCCCGCAATACTCTGTAATGATTTGAATTCATCATGGACATGTGCTTCCGACTCATCCTGTGGTTGCTCAACCCGAGCCTGCTGTTACACCCCAATTGTATAGCTACTATTGCATAGGGAAATGCATTGTAATGATTGAATCATTTAGATGAATAAAACATATTGTTCTTGTTATCAAATGAATGTGTCCTATTTAAATGATTGTAATAGTGTTATTCTAACTTTTGTAATGTTTTATGTATACTGCTTTGTTTTGAGCATATGACTTCCGTTGTCATATCATGGTGTGCAGGAAAGAGGACCATTCCTCAAAGCAGAGGAGAAATATCACTCAGGGAGGAGCTTGGTTAGGTAAAAAATAACGAGTACCAATTGAGCATACACACATCCCTTAGACTAAGTAAGCTAAGTCAATTTGTCAAGTTAAGGGTAAGTCATCCATAGGCTTGTATGTTGACATTAGGAGTCTTGTCTACTTCTGAATGCATGTATAAGTGATGCTTATCTGTGTATCTGTTCATGATATTACATTACTGGTTAGGAGGTGGGTATGTATACATGTATATAGTATATACACATATCCGTAGGTATATTCATGTCGATACAAACGTATAAAGGCAAATGGATATGCTCGTACGAGTACACCGATATAATATACTTACGTATACGTATACATAGAGGAAAATATACAAACATATATACATGTATATATACCCACAACCAACCTAATGTATATACATGAATATTAATAATATTATGTTGATATTGCCTCAAAATTTACATATACACATATACAAAGGTATGTATAATGAAAGTATGCTGACTGGCTCGCAATATACGTACTTTGCAATTAAATATGTATGTGTGTGTATATTTATATATGTAAAGGTATATATATATGTATATATAAGTTTATTTAAATTATAAAATTTATATATATATATATATATATATATATATATATACTAAGTCACAAGATTTGAATTCGAATTCGGCAAGGAAAAAAATTGAAAAGTATAAAATTCGGATCAAATTTGCCTTATGTAATTTTTATTATTTTTAATAAATATAAGTAATATATCCATAAAACTGTTTAAATAGTTTAACCATAATAAGACCCCAAGTGTATCCCTATCGGTGAGACCAGGCACCTGTCGCCAAGACTTCATATCGAAGTCCTTTTGTCACTGTGAAGGCACCAAGTGAATACTCCCATCGACGTGACCTTCCAATAGTCGCTGAGAGATATTTCCGACACCCTTGTGTTACCCCGAAGGCCGATAAGAACATACTATCATCTAGAGGTCTTCATTCGACAAAAGGTCACAACGAATACATCTAGGTCATAGCGATAGACTTCATTTGGCAAGACATCAGCTCTGTCTCAATGACATGAAAATTTCAAAGGATTTAGAACAGCTAGTCGGCCAAACATGAATAATGTCACAGTGACTTTGCCTTGCAGGAGTTACATGTCAATAAGAATTAAGGCACATATTCCAACAGATGTGACCTCGCGTGCCCCAAAGGACTTAGATGTTTAAGATGTTAACGTGTAATGTAATAATGTATAATGGTTCTTTATATGTTTAATTTTTGTGCATAGTTGTCCTTTGGGGTTTGCACGATGGGCATTACAACGTGGTATCAGAGCCAGGTTGCAAATGCTAGGGTCTCTAGGTAGTTTTGTCCATTAGGAAACCTTTTTGTTTGAATCTTGAGCTCACTTGTACCTTTATCTTGTTGCATAGAAATATGCCTCGAGGTAGAGGATGTGGTTGAGGAAGAGGCCGTGGTGCCAGTTGTAGAGCAAATCGACAAAGTCCATCAACTCCAAGTTCCCATGGTTCAGAGCATGAGGAATGACATAGTCCTCAAAACAATCCGTCAGGTGGTGGTTAGAACCCAAAACAACCTGGTTTAGATGGACAGTTGTAGCACCTTCTAGGGAAGATTCTTGATCAGTTGGGACCCAGGCCAGAGGAGGAGCAGCGGGTTGAGAGAGAAAGGGAAAGGTCTCCAAGGCGGAGGGAAATAACGACAGATCAAGATGTAGTGCTAGCTGGTCATATGAGAGACTTGATGAGAGCACACTCGCCTACATTTGATGGTTTTGGAGGAGGTCTGGAAGCAAAAACATGGTTAATTAATTTGGATCGATGCTTCGCAATGCACCCCTATGGCAGCAATACCAAAGCTCAGTGCCTAGTCATGCATTTGTGAGACTTCACATCCACTTAGTGGTGGTTGGAAGAGAAAAAGTTACATCTGAATATCAACATAGTCACATGAGAGTTATTTCTAGACAGGTTCAGGGCTTGCTTCCTTTTAGATCATTAGAGGCAATGTAGGGTAGATGAGTTTCATGACTTAAAGCAAATGTCGATGTCCGTTGAACAATATGAGTGATGATTCTATGAATTGAAGTAGTATGTAGGGATCAACCATGATGAAGAGATGTTAGTGCAACATTTTGTTTGGGTCTTAAATGCCTGAATTAGTTGTGGTGTGCGAGTCTTCAAATTGAAGACGATGGAAATTGTGATTGAAAAGGCTCGATTGGTAGAAGAAAATTTTGCCATGGCCTTGGGTGGTCACATTGGCGTGCACATTGGCAGTGCACCTACACTTGGCTTTGGCTCTTATAGAGGTCATACACAAGCTGTAGGATCTTCTAGGAACCGGTATGCACACTCTAAAGGGGTTCAACAGCAGTAGCAACAGACACAGTTGAAGCATAAAAACTCTCCATCTCAGCAGGGTAGCAATTCTCAGTTTCGAAGGGATCATAATCAAAATTGAGCTCGTTAGGAGCGTTTTGATCAACTCGCACCAAGTTTTCAGTCAGCACCGAGTTGAGGAAGCTTTCAGCAGTAAAATGCTCCATTTGGGGGCAGAGGATTTGGTTGAGGTACTGGTTGCTACTCTTGTGGGAAGCAAGGGCATATTGCTAGAGTGTGTCCACAAAAGAGCACCTCAGGATTTAATCAAAGACTAGCTGGGTCAGAGCCGACAGTGGGCGATGCAGGGAGAGCTCATCAAGTCTTTGCGATAGTGGATAATTGGCAAGTAGACCACCAGAGCATCGTCATGGAGACAATAAGTGTGTTGCCTAGCACTAGTATTTCTATACTCTTTGATCTTGATGCATCTGATTATTTTATATCTCCTTTAGTGGTTGAGCGATGTAGACTAGTGGCAACTAGTCAAGACATAAAATGGTAGGTTGAATTGGCCTCAAGGTCAAAGGTTGTTGTAGAGAAGCTTGTGCAGGGTTGTAGTCTAAATATAGGGGCATTGACAACTAAGGTGGACCTCTGAATCCTACCACTTGGTTCATATGATGTCATCTTGGGAATGGATTGGTTGAGTGCACACTATGCCATGATAGACTATTTCCGTAAAGTAGTGTGATGCATTGATGATTTCAAAAAGGAGGTGGAGATCATGGGTATCCAAAGGCCCATTTCATTGTGAATGATCTCTGCCATGCAACTAAAAAGGTATTTCCAACAAGGTTGTCAGCTTTTTGCAGTATCAATGAGTGATATGGAGTCAAAGGATAGTTGAGGGGTGTCATTGGATGATTACCCTCTCCTTAAGGAGTTTTCAGATGTTTTTCTAGGTGAGATACTTGGAATGCCGCCAAAATGGGATATAGATTTTAGGATTTATCTAGTACCTAGAGTTGAGCCGATATCTCGAGCTTTGTATCGAATGACAATGTAGGAACTTCAAGAACTCCGTTTGCAATTGGAGGAGCTATTGGCTAAGAGGTTTATCTTCCCAAGTGTTTCCCCTTGGGGAGCACCTGTGATATTCATAAAGAAGAAGGATGGTTCTCTCCACTTATGTATTGATTATAGGCAGTTGAACAAAGTAACGACAAAGAACCAATATCCCTTGCCTAGAATTGATGATCTTTTCAATCAGATAAAAGGGGCGAAGGTATTTTCTAAGATTGATCTCAAATCGAGATATCATTAGTTGCGGATTATGGAAGTAGATATTCATAAAACAACATTTCACACTAGATATAGACATTACAAGTTCACTGTGATGTCATTCGGGTTAACAAATGCACCTTCAGTTTTCATGAGCTTGATGAATGGGGTGTTTCAAACGTATTTGGATGGATTCATCCTTGTGTTTCTCAACGATATTCTAATTTATTCCAGGTTTATGGAAGAACATGAAGAATATCTAAATTAGGTGTTGCAATGCTTAAGGGACAATCAGTTGTATGCCAACTTGGCAAAGTGTGAATTTTATAAGATTGAAGTTCAATATTTGGGCCATGTGATTTCAGGCGAGGGAATTTTAGTTGATCTTGCAAAGATACAGGCCATCATGGATTGGCCTACACCCACAAATGTCTCAGAAACTTGCAATTTCATGGGACTAGCAGGCTATTATCGGTGGTTCGTCCAAGGCTTTTCAAGGATTTCCCATCCTATCACCTCTCTCCAGAGAAAGGGAAAGAAATTTCTTTGGTCAGATCAATGTCAGTTAGCATTCCAAACTCTTAAGGAAAAGCTGACTAGTGCAAAAATTTTGGTAGTATCGAATCCTACAAGAGATTTTGTTGTATGTAAGAATGCTTCTTTGGAAGGCTTAGGGGCCGTTTTAATACAAGAAGGGCGAGTGATTGCGTATGAATCATATAAACTTAAGGATCATGAGCTAAACTACCCCACACATGACCTTGAGTTGGTCGTAGTTGTGCATGCCTTGGTAAGATGGAGGCACTTCCTATTAGGGCATCGGTTCAAGTTGCATATAGATCATCATAGTCTACAATACATCTTCATGTAGCCGAACCTGAATGCAAGACAAAGGAGGTGGATGAAATTCTTGAGCGAATATGAATTTGAAATAAAGTATATCCAAGGCAAAGAGAATGTGGTGGCAGATGCATTGAGTTGATGTAGGCATGAGATTTCTGTTGTGGCTCTTGAGGTTGATTTGAGGAGTCATATCCTCACAACTCTTCCTTCGGACAATTGGTATCAAGAGGTGAAATTTGAGATTGAGTTGGGTAGAGCTTTGGAAGGAAAATGTGTTGGATACTCATTGGATTCTGATGGTATTTTGTGCTATGCAAGTCAAATGTATGTACCTCCTGTAGAGGGTCTTCACACCCTAATCTTGACTGAATCCCATCAGGCATCTTATTCGGCGCACCCCAGAGTTAAGGAAATGTATGCGAAACTTTGATCACTATATTTTTGGGCAGGATTGAAGCGTGATATCACTAATTTTGTGGCTAGATGTCTATAATGTCAGAGGGTTAAGTCTGAGCATCATCATCCGGTAGGTTTGTTGTAGCCTCAACTTGTTCCATAATGGAAGTGTGACATTATCTCTATGGATTTCATTGTCAGCTTGCCTATGTCTTCTAGGTGGCACGACGCTATCATGGTCACTGTTGATAGACTAACCAAGGTAGCCCATTTCTCTCCTATCTGATCTTCCTATACTACTTCTTCGATAGCCAAGGTGTTCATGGAGGATATCATTTGTTTGCATGGGATACCGCAAAGAATCATTTCTAATAGAGATCTGGTATTCACATCTGCGCTATGGACATCCTTGCAGAAGTCCTTAGGGACTCAATTGAACTTTAGTTTTTCCTACCATCCTAAGATAGATGGTCAGACTGAGAGAGTTAATCAGGTGCTTGAGGATATGCTCTGCATGTATCTCATGGACCAACAATCACGTTGGGAAGATTATCTGCACTCGATTGTGTTTTCTTACAACAATGGTTACCATAGTTCGATCGACATGGCTCTTTTTTAGGAGTTATATAGTAATCCTTGTCATACCCCTTTGATCTAGGATTGATTAGAGGACCAAGTTCTTCTTGGACACAAAATTATTAGAGATATGGAGTAGTAGGTAACTCACATCTGAGAGCATCTTGTAGCAGCTGAAGATAGGTAGAAGAAGTATGCTGATGCACACAAAGTTGATCGACAGTTTGTAGTTGGTGATCAGGTGTTTCTTCAAGTACATCCATGGAAGAGCCCTATTCACTATGGAAAGGGTTCTAAGCTTGTGCCCCACTTTGTAGGGCTGTTTGAGGTGTTAGAAAGAATTGGTCCTATTGCCTATTGCCTGACCTTGCCACCCAGTCTTTCGCGGATTCATGATGTTTTTCATGTTTCAGTCCTTAGACCATATTTCCTAATGTTACTCATGTAATTGGTTGGAATTCTCTATAGTTCGAGGATGGGAAGCTAGCCCTCGAGCCCATGGTCATGCTACAACACAGGAGACTCGCCCTCAGAGGCAGGGATATTGAGCAAGTGCGGGTCCAGTGGGACCCCAATGATGAGACTTCAACAACATGGGAGGATGCCTTCCATATCAAAGAATCTTATCCTTACTTGTTTACTGGCTTCCAGGAGTAAGACAAATTCATGGGGGGGAGGATGTAATACCCCTCATGTTGTTGTTTGGACTTGATATTTTTTTGTGGTTTTGCTTGATACTTTGTGACTTTGATAGTTACTGCTTGTTGGTTGGATTGGTGGATTGGATAGTTTAGACTACTTGATGACTATGCTACTTTATTTGATGACATGGATATTATGATACAAAATTATGGTTAAATAAGATTTGGTGATGTTTAATTTGATTTCAATAGTACATTGTGATGCAGTAGAATAGTAATTATTTTATGATGATATGATGTGATTAGTTTAGTTTAGCAATGTTAATTTATACTTGATGTTGTAGTTGTTATTATAGCCTTAGTGAGGGGACAGTGTAGCACCACTCATTTGCGAGTTCCTTGCTACAGTGTGATTCCTTATCATGATGTGATGTATTTGATTATATATACATGTTGTACACAACCTTGTTTGTATGCAGCAATTGCAAGAATGGAGTCTTGATTCCACCTACTTTGGCAGGACAGGGTGAGCATCAAATTAACCCAACATGCATGAAGTTGAAACAGAGATGACAAGGAAGTCACCCCGTGCCAAGTTTGTCCACCCGTTTTATGTTTAGTGGTATTGTGCATCTTTGACCCTTGTTATTTTTGCATTTTATAATAGTTGTTTTGTGTGAGTGTATTTATGTTTTTTATTTTACGTTGGTGTGTAGTATGATGCAATTTAAATAATTAAATGATTAAAATAAATGTTAATAATAGTTATTGGAATAGTTTTCTTATAATATAAAAGTATTAAATTAAAAGTCATGTAATTTATTAAAGATAAGTAAATTGAAAGGTGTAAATTAAATTATTTAAATTGGTATTTAGATAATTTAATGAAAATAGCATGTTGAGGATAATTAATGGAATAATATAATTAAATAAGTTAAATTGTGTGAATTGCAAGTATAAATTAGCAAAATTGAAATTAAAATAAAAAGTGCAGCTCGAATAGAAAAAAATTGAAAAAAGAAAGAAAAGAATAAAAGGACCAATGAATGTTGAGATTTTTGGCTGAAAAGCTGGTGAAGAAATAGAAGATTTATATTCAGCTTATCTTTTTTAAGTTTTCGAAAAAAGATGAGGATATCTTTTTATTTAATAGAAAAAATGAGAGGTTTTCATTCACGGGAAAATGGACAAAAGCTTCAAAAATTATTGAGTTATGGAAAAATTTGCATCTTCTATTTGGTATCTGTAAAAAAATTGTTTCCCTTTCATAGTTCTGGGAAAAGGCTCTTCTGAATAAAAAATAAATAAATTGAAAGTTGGATCAAAGAATCTATTGGAGACATTCTGTAGAAGGAAAGGGAGCTCTTCGAAAAGGCTAGATCGAATCAAATGAAAGCTTCATCAACTCCTCAACAAGCACATGACTCTAGGTTCCTCTATTGATCTTTCATTATTTGTTTAATTTGAAATAGCAAATATGTTGTTATGGAAAAGAAAAAAAAAACAAAATCTTTTGAGGTTTTAAAAATCTTTTGATTAACAAATGATTGGGAGAAATTTATTGTCGAGTCTCTAAAAATGTTCTGGATTTCATAATTTTGTTTATATGGAAAAATGATTTCCTCTCTGAAATAGATGGATTTATATATATATACACTTGAGGATATATATATATATATATATATATATATAGAGAGAGAGAGAGAGAGAGAGAGATTATATATATATATATAATAAAAATATTTATTTATTTCTTTGAAACGAGTTTTTGATATACTATATATATACACACACACATAATGGTGTATACACACACATATATATAAATATTAATTTTATTTCAAAATTTTGTTGGGTTGAACTGTTGTGATGTCGGCTATTTTGTTTTTATTTATTTATTAATGTAATGAAGTTGAAAGGGGGGGTGGCTGGGCCGTACCCTCCCCTCTTCCCCATTTGGTAGTGTTGGGCTGCCCACAACAATTCGTAGACTACTGTGCATAGTCTGCGTACGGGGTGGAATTAAATTAAATTAAATTTTATAATATATAAATATATATATATTTATATTTATATTAATATATGTTAATATATATATATATATATATATATATATATATATATATATATATATATATATATATATATATATATATATATAATATATATATATATATATATTATATATGTTTTTTTTTTGGAACATTTATATACCAGAAACAAAATCAATGAGGCCAGAATTATTATTTAAAATAAAATAAAATAAAAATAAACATAATGTTTATATATATATATATATATTGATTTCGCTTATGATTATGAAATTATAAATATGACTATAATTTATTCATGGAAATAGTCAAAATTGTATTTATATCAGAATTATTATCAAAATGTTATCTTCAAAATTATTTCATTGAAATTGGGAAATAAATCTTATTGGATAATTGCGAATGAAATAAAACAAATTGTGGTATTTTGAGTTTGTTTTGTAATATCCGTGTGTGGATATTGTTATGTTACTTGCATTATGGAATCTTGTAAAATTGATTTGGCTACTTTTCTTTATGGTTATGTTATTATTTTGGCTTTATCAATGTGGGAACCCAATTTGCTTTAGGGAACCGCTAGGTATATTGTGAACCTTAGACTTCCAAAGGCTTGAGCTTATTGTTAGTTGTTGTATCTCTCTTTATGTACTTCTGATGTGGCAAGTTAGTGAGTATCATTATTTTGAAAGGGTTGTATGAGAATTGAGACTCTGATTATGTGCTTTTAGCGAGATGGGTCATGCCTCGCATGTTTTTCTGTTGAGATTTAACGTTCATTTTATGTGGTACATCCCTTGGCTTGGTATATGTTTTGGGGCTCCAGGGAGAGTGGCTCTTCATGGGGGCCAGTGCCTCAAAAGGAGGAAGGGCTAGAATAACCCACGTAAGAGTTAGATTAAAAAGTGAAAATCTAATAAAAGAATTTAGGGGGATGGGTAGTAATAACATAATAAGATAATTTTGGATTCCTCGTCTATCCACTAGGGCTTTCGCAGACTAATGGTAGACTAAGAAGGCCATGGTTGGCAAGGTCGTTACCTCGTCTTCATGAGAGGTTAACAGCTCTCCATGAGTCACCCTATGAGGCCGACGCCTCAAGTAGGAGGAAGGGCCAAGATAACCATAGATGGGGGCCGACGCCTCATGTAGGAGGAAGGGCCAGGATAAACCATGTAGGACTATGCGATGACACTCTCCACTAGTTGCCCTTATGCTTTGCTTTCTTACTTGCCTCTGGAAGTGGTTAATGGTTGTTACCTTTGATTTATTTATGATGTGTTTTATGGTCTTGTGTTATTGTGACTGATTCTTGGTTGTTGTTCATTTACGATCTATATTCTCTCATGTTATGCCGTTGGAGTTATTGTTACTATGTTACTGTTATTTGAGTCTAGTCTTATTGGCATCCTTGGTCGTGGTCACTTCCTTGTCACCCCTAAGCACGGGGGGTGGGTTTTTCTAAAACCCACATGGTTAGGGTGGGAATGTTCTCCACACTGCTCGGGTTCCCCCATCAACATTCGCTCTACATAGCATCCTTCGATGGAGCTTGTACTAGATATTCATCTTGTATTTCTTTATAGTCTGTGGTGGATATATCTACTCCCACATGTATGGGAGATTTTGATGTAACTCATGGACATGAACATGTAATGTATTTAAAATTTGATGTAATGTTAATGCACTCTTGTAGTCATTCACGCATTTATGATATATTTATGATGGTTTGCATCATGTGATGTATTTATATTTATGCCTATGAATGTATGGATGTTATTTTGCAAATGTTTATTTTAATAATTATGATGGATGCAAAGCAGTTGCTATTTAGTTTTATATGAAACTTTCAGATGGGTTAGTTTTGTGTGATGTGACTACAAGGCTCCCAAAGGACTTAGATGTTTAAGATGTTATCGTAATGTAATAATGTACAATGGTTCTTTATATATGTTTACTTTGTATTATTTTTAAAAAATGTGTGAATAGTTCAAATAGCTTGCACACAGTTCAAACAATGACAAATCCTGGTTTATATAGCTCATTCTACATGCATTCTTGCATAAGTATTTTATAAGGAGGTTTTAAAGCTAAAATCCTAGAAGGAAAATATTTCACAACTAAAAGCATTTGCATTCATTAACACAACTTATAACCTACAACAATACATTTTTCTGCAAAACAGGTGCTTGACAATGAGACAAAATTACAAGGAAAATCTGAATTTCACAAGTAATTTGATCAACCACTAGATGCACACAATAAAGCATGAAATAAGAAGGAAAATATTCAATATCATTGATCCAAGGTACTCACTGGTATACAAATCTATCTTTGAGTTACAATATTGCTCATGCTAAAAAGATAACTCCAAAAAATAAGCCATCACTTTGCTAGAAAGAAACAACTAACTTCAACAACACAATTTGAAGTTACTTAAGCAAAATTCAAACAACTGCATCACACAAATCCATCTAGAAGATTCTAGTCAGATGTAGCAGAAAAGGCCAAAAATAACCTTCTAAAATCACTCCAAATTGTCCTCAACATGAATCAAAGTCAAGCCAAGACCATAGTCACACTAAAAATGTGACCAACTGTCTCCAAATAGCCCATTCCCTCCAAAAAAATAGTCAAAGAAAACCTCACACACCTTTTCCATGTTGGTTAGTCATCATTTTTTCTCACACATGTCTTCAACCTATTTGACCCACACTTTTGGTGCTTTTTGCAAAGGCATAATACTCCATTTTGCATTTAAGATAATAATTTGATTAACTGAATTATAGTAATATCACTTAATCAAACTATTTTACATTTCAGAAAACAACAAGAGGCCCCACCATTCCTTGAAACACATCAACATTTTGCATATAAATAACATTAAATAAAGTGATTTGTAAACACATCACTTAAATAATGTTTTACAATTCAGAATAAATGCAAAAATAATAACTATCTTCTTAGCCACTCCTCAAGGCTTGCAAGAACATCACCTAACTCAATCTCCCCTAACGCATTAATCATCATTACTTTGCATTTTCAAATACCTTTCACCATTAAGTGATACATAACATCACTTAATTAAAATGTCATACCACTTAAAACTAATGCAACTAGGAAACAAGGTTCGACCTAATGCATAACATAAGTCTTGAAGACTTTTGTGCAAGGTAATGAGAGTTTGAAAATAAAACACCAAGTCTTGGGAGACTTTGCAACCTTCAAGGAGACATGAGAAACACTAACGCATGGTTTTCGAAAGAATGGCAACACAAGACAAAAAAGCACAAGGCATAAGACTTGAAGTCTTAGCCCATGGAGCACATTAATTTATGTTTGCAAGATTTTAAAACAAAGATAAAAATTACCTTTGTGGTCAGAATTTACTAAGGTATCAAACCCTAACACAAAACAATGGAAAGTTGCAAAAGCCCATTCATTTTTCATCGAACTTCTAGAGAGTTCCTCTTCTGGCCACCATAGAGTTTCAATGAGGACTTTTTCTAGGCTCCTTAAACTGGTTTCATGGCTGATTTCTGAATGATTCTTGGAGATTCCTCACAGGGAAAATGAGGTAAATGCTATTCTTAAACAAAATCTGGATTTTTTTCTTCATTTGAAATCCATTCGAGTTGTTAATGTCGTGGCCAAATACATGTTACTGATGCATTCTTTGTATCTTTTTTTAATGGGATATTTCTTGCTCTCAGTATACCGCCAGTTTAATTTTTCTAAAACTTTCCATGAAGATTTGAAGCAATTGCATTTTAATGAAAACAAACGGCTTCAGAGCCTCGGGGGATGAAAGCTCTTGATCAAACACCCTTACTTTCTCTCTTTCCTTCTACAAAGAAACAAAGCTCGTTTTACGACTCTCTAGCGTTATAAAGCTGGAGTAGATTATATGAACAGGTTTTCTTCTTTTTTAGATTTATTTTTTGTTCCATGCATGATTTTCAGGTATACTCAAAACCAGCGCTCCTCCATTTGATGAAGAAAAAATTCTACATTGAGCCCCTTTGTTTCCTGAGGAATAGAGAACTTGGCTTGAGCTTGAAGAATCCTCTACTATCTTTACACTAGTGATTTTTGAGACAAATTATGGCCCTTTACATTGTGGGAAGAAAAATGATTCTTCAGGCCACGACCATGAAGGAATAACTGGGGTTTTTTGTATTTTTCTATGGATTTCCTGAAAGAGGGTTTGAAACCCATTATGCATTGTATGAAGAAAGAAAAATAGAGAATCTCCCCATTCCATTCTACATTTTGTGACTTTTGATAAAAACCTAAGTGGGTTCTTTGCACTTTTGTGAAGAAAAGCTTCTTCAGGTCATGGCCATATGAACTAGGTTCTCTCCATTTTTCTGAACTCTCCTCCATGATTTCCTATAAGCCTTTTCTATAGAATGTCAAAGGCTTCAATTTTCTCAATAATCTCAGCCCTCTCATTCCCTTAGCTCTTCACACAGTAGACAAGGAGTCCTATGGAGAATTTTCTTTATTAATTTTCCACATTCTAGATTACACTTTTCTCAAGATGGTTCTCACACAACACTCTTGTGCTTTCTTGAATGCCTTTAAACAAAAATTATATTTGCTTGCATTTCTTCTATCCTTTAATAATCATCATGCTTAAAGTGATTTTCTTTTTATTACAGACAAGCCCCCTTGTAAGTTTTTTTAGATGTTACTCATAAGTATCTTGAGTTGTGATAGACACAATTGGAAAGCTTAATTTCTCAAAAAAACAATAGAAATTGCAGAAAATGATTATTGTAGAAAAATAGTCATCACAAAAATAGCATACCAGGGTATTCTTATGCTGTAGTAAAACACATTTTGCTCAATTCAATAACACTACTCCACTTTGTTCATTGTTGTTTGAAATGCGTTGTCCTTCTATTCAATGTTGATTGAAATGCTAATTGCATTTTCTGGGATTGATATTATCATGGTTGTAGCTATAATGACTACCCTTTTTAGATTTATGGCTAGCTGATGTTGATTGTGTAATCACTTAATCTACATGATTTCCCTTCATGTTCAATTCTTGTGACTATTATGATGCTTGGGGATGCTCCATATAACTCATGATGGTTCCAGGCAGGACTTGATAGCTCCTCCATTATTTATTGATGGATGCATAATTGAACTTGATGCATCAATAATTGAACTTGATGCATTTTTTCTTTAGTGTTCATATTATCACAAAAATCATCTCTTTGGGAAGGGACAAACTATTTCATCTTTGAATGATTATTGTCTTTGTCTTGTTTCCTTCAAAGCTTTTTCTTTGAAAATGATGGCAATGAAATCCAACACATATAATTTTCAAAATGGACCTTGGATCCACTTAAGAAGATTGAAAGACAAATTT